>JADLZL010006433.1:0-30000 GCA_015844335.1 Chrysopogon serrulatus
ACTATAATCTCTACTATAATGGCATTGTTAAATTATACTCCGTCCACCCAAAAATACGTCCCCCGCTGAGAGCTTTCAACCATTACGCACCCCAAAAAATGCACACAAAAATCTAACATCATCAAAATCTAAGGCCCTTAATCAATCCTCACTTACTACAACCAAATCCAACGGTCTAGAATGACAGGCTTCACCGTGGTGAAGCCTCAACCGGCGCTTCCCCGCGATCCCCCCGCGACCCACTCGACGGCGACCTCCGTTCGAATCCCCGTACGGCTCAAAACCAATTACGAAGGAAAAAAAGGCCTGCCTCACCTCACGTAAATGCAAGCAAATAGCTAAATAAAAAACGTAAAAAAGGAAACAATCACGATCCGCCGCCTGAGACTTCGCGACGAAGAAGACCTGCTGCCCGCCGCCGCTGCCACGACAAAGACCTGCTGACCTGCTGCATGCGACGCCGGCGCGGCGGAAGTTCACGCTGTCCAGGAGGATCCTACGCGCAGAGAAGATCACGTTCTTCCCTGGTGGCCGTCTCCTCGCTCCAGGACGTCGACGTCCACAGGCGAGAGTCCCTGGCAAGCATCCTCGACATGCCCTCCATCCGCGTCTTTGCCTGCAGAAACTCTACCGCCAGGTAATCCTCGACGATAAGTTCATACATCATAGCTAGCACTCCGATAAGTTCATACATCATAGCTAGCACTCTTGCCTGTACAAAAATAACTGCATTGCAGCAGGCCACCACGACGACTGTGCTCTGGCCCGCGCCTCCGGCGTTGGCCAGGCGTTGGCGGTCTGGCCTCGCGAAGTCCCGAACCAGGCGGCGCAACCAGTCCCCAAGCCTGAGTGCTTTGCCGAACGCCGGACAAGCAGGGTGCGCCCCCGCCGGCCGGTGGCCATGCCGCTGGCAGCTCCAGCGACCTCCACCTCCACGTCCAGAGTCCAGCCAGGCGCGTTGCACAAGCTCATGCGGTGCCTGTTCTTTGCTATGCTATGTCAGCATAACATCATGCTGATGTCATATACTTCCTTTTCTCTTGAAAATAAAATCAGGAAATACAACACAAATACTAAAAAGCAATGCTCTGGATCAGCAGCCCAAGATTAACCGGCCCATATCCTCATCACCATGGTCAAGTTCATTACGAATTGACATATAGTTCCAACAATAATAGGAATCAAAATTCTACCATACCTATTTAAAATATATTGTCCTAGCTACACGTATTAGTTTTTCTATAATACCATTAATTGATCAATTAGGCTATATTACGGCACTTGATTTTAAAGGATATTGCTTTCTCCTAGGGCAGCCAAACTGTATGACTCAATGTAAATTTTGTGGTGCAGTGTAAATTTTCTGGTGCAGTACGATCCATGCTACTAGAGTGACCTCATAGAGATAAATTGGTTATTGCCTTTTGTCTTCTTGAATGCTTCAAATAGTTGGTCATTTTTTGTGTAGTTTAACCCAGCTCACGGCGTTGACGATTTCAGACGCCCTGCTGCCTGTGGCGGCGCCGCGCCGTCGCCTCGCTGCACGGCCGTCAAGACTTCAAACGGTCGCCCCGTTGCACGGCAAAACAATCTGATACACGGAGGCTACTTGGTTTCAGATTTCAAATGGTCGCCTTCTATCATCTATCTTTTGTTTTCTATGAAAACTTATTCACGCCATAAAGACTTGATCTTGAAACATCTCTTTCTTTTCTAGAAAACATTGTGTACATAATTAATTGAAAAAACCAATTGTCATCGCAGGTGCCTCCGAATGTCCACGCTAGAAGATACACGTGAAGCATTAAGCGATATCACCAACATCACAGGTAGAGATTATGACTATGCCATAATGCCTTCCCAATTTCCTACTATGCATTTTAGTTAGCCACTATGACTTGAGATCTTTAAATCTGATTCTGGAACTACAATGCCATGTGGCCGCAGATGTTTGTGATAGGAGCAGTGCCAAATTGATTTGAAGGTGTGAAATTTGACCGAATTCATTAAACGGAAGGAGTATAATCGTGCATGGTAGGTCTGATATGAATTCAACCAAATCTTAGTTTGTTAGAAAAATGACGATTATGTTGCGAAAACTTCTTGTCCTGGTGACGATGATTTGATAAAAAACATGACTAGAGGTTTTGTTGTCCTTTTGGTTATTTTGACATGTATGTACAAAACTTTGATGTATTGTTAGCATGGGTGGGTCGATAGAGTTGATTCCTAAAAGTTGTCTTTGTTTTTTTCTAAGAAATTATTTTTAAAAGAGACTCGTATGCCCATGGCTACTAGAAGTTAGATCTTGGTTAACTGGGTATTTATTTATTAAGTATGCAATGTGCTAATGATACATATAATGGTGAATACAACAGTTTTATAAACACAACATTCGAGTCTTTGTTTCTCCATTTGTTATTAATTATTAGCTCATGCTAAAGATCTCATGGCTGAATAGAAATATTTTATGACTTAACTTTTATCATAGAAGAGCGTTTGGAGTTGGTTTCTTGAAATAGGTTACTTAATATTTGATTACAACAGTTTTGCACATAATTAATTTATTTAGATGATTATGATCATGTAATATGAAGGATAAATTTCTAGGGATAGAAAAAGAGTCTAATATCTGTATATCAGATGCAAAATATGACACTTTTGCTGTGGTTCTTGGTCAACAAATAGTTATTCGGTAGTCAAAGTTCAAAATAAAAAAGAAAGCAGGAACTGATATACCTGGTCCAAAGTAATTCGGCAGTCATTTTACAACCATTTATCTTTGTTGTAGGTAAAGAGAGCTAGCACGAATGTCCATAATTATTTCAAACCCTTTGGATTAATGTGACCTATAGTGTTAG
The DNA here is from genome assembly GCA_015844335.1 of Chrysopogon serrulatus. Taxonomy (NCBI): domain Eukaryota; kingdom Viridiplantae; phylum Streptophyta; class Magnoliopsida; order Poales; family Poaceae; genus Chrysopogon; species Chrysopogon serrulatus. Next base: position 2,862 of record JADLZL010006433.1, read on the forward strand.
CATGGACAATCTACTCTGACGATTTGATTTAGCTAAAATTAACCCTTTACTAGAAAGAAATTAGATGGTGATGTCAAGTTTGCCGGAGATTGGCCTAATGTAGCAACTATTTCTAAATTTTTGGTTCGTGGACTCAGGCAACTGGTTAAGTAATATTCAATGATGATTGAGAAGAATTATAGAAGCTCACCATGGTGACATGTCCCTAAAGCTGAGAAAGCCTGAATGGCGCTGCCTTTACCTGTTGCTAACAGTAGTTCATACTTGAGAGTTTACATATGTACAGTAATACGTTATTATCAAAACTCAAAATCATTTGACAGTCTGCTAATCCTGTCTGCATGACTAAGGTGGCATAGAGAAAAAAAATATTATGTCTATGCTTTACTTTTTCTAATGTTTCAAAAACATTCTGTAATAGTTGACTTGAGATGGTTCAACAAAATTTTATAGAATTAATTTGGACTTAATGTAATCCATAGTGTTCGCACGTGCAGTATACTATGGAGTTAAAAAGGTCAATGATGACTTTATGACTTCATATTACATATGTGATATCACTCGACAACTTTTTCTGTTTCTTTTGTACATACCAATTGTGCATAAAAACATAATCTTCTAGCCTGTCTTGCCGTGATTATATTTTCTAGAGTAGTTCTGAATGAACCACTGATGAAGAAGATGTTTGGTAAGTAGCGGCCATCGTAGTACCACTATTTTTGTATTTTAGTCATACCACCACATTGAATTCTTTGGAAGGCTAAAACACCTTCATGTTACCATCATGGTTTTGAGAAAGTAGTGCTTTACAATCAGAAGAATAAACTTATATCTCTAGGGTTTTTTTTCTTTAAAGTGTTTCACATGACTATTTTCATTCAAGGTCGTATGGATCCATGTCTTTTAATTTTTGACGTAGTGTTAGTATGGGCTGACAGAGTTGACTCCTAAAAGTTGTCTTTGCATTTTTCAAGAAATTATTTTTAAAAGAGACTCGCACGTCCACAGCTACTCTAGATCTTGGTTAACTGGGTATTTATTTATTAAGTATGCAATGTGCTAATGATACATGTGATGATAATCAGGTGATGCGGTGGAGATGATTTTATAATTCATGGAAAATTATTTTTACGATCATTGTAGTTGCAATATAAATTATTGAAATGTAATTTAATGATGTATTAGCTTGTGATATCTTTAGATGGTTCTAATTTGCATGTGCAAATAAAGCCGCAGCGTTAGCACGGGCAGTATACTAGTCTCTCCTAATGTCTGCTAACTGCACCAACAAAAGTATATCCAACACCACCTAATCTTTTAAATGAAAGGCCTAGATTCACTCATATCTCTCTTCTCTCTTACATCGAACGGTGGATATTGCTGGGATCAGACGCTTCATCACTCATCTCTTTTCACCTAATGCACCGCCACGATGCACACGCTATGAAGACCGAGGCATCCGACCCTTCGTCTTCTTATCTACATGCCACCCTCTCCTTCACGCTGCGCCACTGGACACATGCCCTCTCCTTCCCTCGCGCCGACATCTCCTTCTCGCCACTGGGATGCCACGCCCGCGTCGCGTCGCGCGCCACGCCACGCCCGCAACGGCGCCCGCCACGCCCGGTTGGGACACCGCGCTGTGCCGCCCGCCCAGCACACCATGCTCGCTGCGGTGCACGCCTACCACACCGCTAGCCCACCATGACGTCGCTCCCTATTCTCCTCGGCTCGCCCTCACGCACACGGCACCATGCTAGGAATACGCACCATCAAGACGCTGCCGTGCCAGAAAGCCGCCAGGACAACGCGCCTCCCCGACACGCGAGGCATGACGTTCCCTCAAGCTTGAGGCACCGTAGCTTCACCACCGCCCACGGCCAGGACGTCGCGCCACCTCTCCGCCCATGTCTTCTTGGGACTCTTCGCCGGTGACGGCACCACCAAGTACGTTCACTCCTGCCTTCCCTTCCCGTAGTACGAAACCGAGCACCTAAACCCTGATCTACTATTCATGCTCGAATCTGATCTAATTGGCAGCCAACCAGCCAGCCATGGCGGCCAAGAGGTTGGGACTCGGCGACCGGTGCTGCCGCCCCACTCCAAGTGCCCATATCTTCTTGGGGCCCCTTGTCGGCGACAAGACCCACCAGGTACGTCTACCCCTTCCCTTCCCTTCATGTAGTCCGAAGCTCTCCATGAAGCACATCTCAATTCTCAAGTTGTGCTGGATTAAGGGAGCCGGCTTCCTCCCCAGCGATCCTTGTTTTCTTCAAGAAGAGATCTTGGGGACAGTGTGTCCAGATCCGATGGCGGTCACGTCATCAGGAGTTAACTCATCGTCGTCCCCCATCTTGCCCTCCCCGCACAACAAATGTACAATAGCTCTAGGATGGTGGGGCTGTTCTGCTACTACATCATGTGTAAAGGATGAATGGTATGTTTAGGTCTAATCTATTAGCATTCTGTAGACTGTAGATGGAGGCTTGCTCAGTTTGTTTCATACTCCCTCCATATCGTAATTAAAAGACGTTTTAGACATGATTGTGATTACCAAGGAATCATTAATTAGAGGTTTTTTTTTTCCTGTCTACCCCTATTAAAAAGGGTCGCATGCATTCCGTCCAAGAAATCCACTTGACTCAGACCATTAGTGCATCAAGGCTTTAGAGTGGCGAGCAGTGTTCGATTCCTGGCTGCCACATTTTTTTTGCGGGGTTTATCGAGCGGCGAGCAGGGAGTTAAGACGAGCGCGCGTGATTGGGAACCGATGCGGCATACAGGCGGCCAGCGGCCAGCGGAGTAATTGCGTGTGCGGCATGCGGGAAGGGTAAGTCCATCCAAAACACTCGCATGGGCTGAGAACTTCTTCCTTTCACGCAACTAGCCTCTGCTCCAGAACGTCTTCCTTTTAGGATACGGAGGGAGTATCTAATTTGTGATGTCCTCTAGATGGAATGTGCAAGCTCGGATGTTGCATAGGACCAGCACTAGCTCATCCATTTTGCAAGGATTTGGTTAGCATACTAGATCCTAATGCATATGCAAAGTAAAAGCTCACCTAGTGGCACTTAGACAACCGTTTTTGCGTGAGGTCAACCCTCTTAATAGTACGGTTATCGATCCTAAATTGTTTTTCATCTTTTCTTCTCACCTATGGCTAGCGAAATGGAAAAACCTTAGATTATACTTTTGCCTCTAGCTTTCCATCCTACTTCTCTTCTCCTGTTATCGAGATTTGGAGCACTTGATCATTTGTGGAGCGTCTCATCACCTCCCTTATCTTGATCCTCTTCTCCACCTCATCATAGGACCAATCCTTACTAATGCTACACACTTAGCAAGTACGATTAGTCCATATGTTTTATCAATTAGCCAAAACTAAACTAATTCAGCTCTATGCACGTATGGACGACATCATCTATGGTATGATACTCACGATTTACGCCACGCACCGTCAACTTATCTACAGAGGAAGAGGATGGCCAACCTCTAATAATAGAGACAAACCACTGCACCTTTTTTGCTTTTTCTTTCTTTTTCATATTCACCATCTCTCTAGTACACTAAAGCCATAAAGGCTTCCATATATCTGACCCCCTCCCATCAATCTATAAAAGGGAGGGCAAGTCGCCTAGCTAAGGCATCGCCTTACACAACGGCTCAATGCACGCACCCGCATACACCACACAACCTAGAGACTTGGGAGCCCTCTCCCTCTCTCGACCGTTTGTAACCCCTACTATAAACCGGTGCTAACTAACACAGCTCGCTCGAACTAGAAGTAGGACATTTCGGCAAAAACTAGTATAATCCTTATATCCTATTAGCGAACCATCCGGACATAAATGCGCATTCTACAAATTTACTGGTCGGTGCAAATCTGAAACGCCAACGGTTGGCGCGCCAGGTAGAGGCTTTGCGTGTTTCGTCGTTCCCTCCACGCTCCGGATGGCCAATCCAAACCTACGCTTTGCTCTACGCTCTCATGTTCGACTTGGGAGCCTAGACTTTCTCTACATGAGGGTGGACTATGATATGGTCCTCCTTCCCCCCAACATCGGCCCGAGGCCATCACTGAAGTCCTTGCAACCACATAAGAAAAGAAGGAGAACATGATTTCGAGACTATATACTACTGGAAACTCGAATACTTCGTTGGGTGATGAATTTTTTCTGTGTTTTTTAGATACACATAAAAAAATATCAATTATTCCATGGATTTCAAAATATACCTAGAGAAAAATAAGAAAACACACAGAATAATTATTTAATTTTTGTGTGTGACAATACACACTTAAAAAAAAAAAAAAACACAGAAAAATTGACATTTTTTGTCGGTTTTCTTAAAACTCACAGAAAAAAATACATTGCACGCACAAAAAAATTATAATTGTTCTGTGGGTTTCTAAAAGGACGCACAGAAAAAAAAGTAAACACACACAGAAAAAATAGAACAAGGGCCTTCACACTAGCTTCATATGAACAAGCATAGTTTTTCCTTAGGGAAACATGGTCTTTTGAAGAAAACAAGTGTTGAGACAAGTGAAGTTAAGATTTGTAGTTCTTGAATGAGCTGGGTAAGATATCATGTTTTCTTCTTGAATTATTGATTGTCTTCCTGCAGCAGATCTACAATAGGTGATGAGCATGTAATATTCAGACTTCAGCCCATGTGTATGTGTGTATATATTGGTGCTGGATTGGACATCATCTAATGTGTATCCTATGAATGTGTTGAACATTTGGACACCATTTTTATATGTATGCTATTTATTCTATTGCGATATGTCATGAACTTACTGTATGGACAATATATATTTTAATATGTTGTTGCTTCTGTCTGAATATATTTTTTTTTTGGTTTTTGTAACTTTTTTTTGTGGGGATGGCTACACAGAAATATTATTTTTAATCTGGACAAAACTTTTTTTTTCTGTACGTATATTTACCTTTTCCTGTGTGGACATCTGCACAGAATAATTTTTTTTAATCTGTCCTAACACAATTTTTTTCTGTGAGTGCACTACTCACAGAAAAATTGTTTTGACGATGAACATACAGAAAAATATAATGTTTCTGTCATTTTATTTCTGTGGGTATTTTTTCTGTGGATACACCGTCAGAAAAATATTTTTTCTGACGGTATTCGTATTTTTTTCTGTGTGTTTTGCATACGAAGAATGTGAGTTTCCAGTAGTGATAGAAGTGTAGATGATGAGAGGAACATGATTTCAAGAATGTAGAAGTGTAGATGATGAGAGGTGTGTCACGTTGTTGACAATAAAAAAAATATGCTAATACGGGTATTGGGTAACACCAACAAATTCTTAGCCTGAAGGAAGTGTTGGAAATTATTTGGCGCAACAACCATGTAGAGTTAGCTCCCTAAGTCAGCTAAGCCAACTACCCCTATGCCAGCCCGGCCATGGTACCCAAGGCCTGTGGAGTATATTGATATAATAATAATAATATATAAAGGTAAAATTTAACAAAAAGTCTAACAAAATTTAACAAAAGCCAAAAGGTTTTCGTTGCTGACAATCTATAAGGGTCTCATCCACCAATGCCAGATAGAAAGTAACCCAAGAAGTGATGCCATAATTATTATTGCAACCAAGATCACGAGAGATTCGATAGTCCTTTAAAAACAAATTTAATTGACATAATGACAGTAGGTTTTTTGGTAACTGAGATAAATGAGGATGGAAGGCAATTCCTAGCTAGCAGTTATCATAATATTCTTGGCCCTCATTGCAACATAACCTGTCACTTGTGTGTATTCCCTTAGTATTCATCTTCCAGTGAATCATCCTCTGTATCGGTATCAGAATAATTTTCATCTTCTAAATACATGGCAGCAGAAGTTCTGGTAGGAAGAGTGAGATTCTTCACCCTAGCACATTTTATAAGCAGCTCCTTATCCATTGCACGCTTGTTGAAATAGCCATCTATGTGTAGAGTTTCCAGTACTGGACAGCTGTCAAGGATGGCTTTTAGCCCCTTGACCTCGAGATCACAGTCGTACAGTTTTAAGGTGTGTAACTTCGGCATTACTGGAATTTCTCCATAAAATGTATCCTTCAAATGTTCATCCTCGTTGCACTCAAGGTCAAAGGCCGAAACAAACCTCAAAACAAGTTTCTTGAGACGAGGGCAAGCTTTGCAAATGGACTGGAGCATGTTTTCGTCAATAGTATATTTGAAATAAACTTCTAACTCCTCAAGTAGGGGGAATTTCATGAGTGCTCCAACTAAATCATCACCCGATTCATAATCACTGTAATGTTCACTGATGTTTAGGCATTTCAAAGAGGGTGCTCTGCAAGCAGAAACAGAAATACTTAGTAATGCTAGAAAGATTAGCGCTGTAGATAAACCATGCATGCATGTGAAGTGGTACATCACAGATCTATAAATATTTTCAGTTCTTCATATCTATTCCAAACAATCATGTCATATATCTTACAATCTTCACATGCATTTGCAAATTAACTTGCAAGATTTTATAGGAGCGACCCAAGATGCATATTGTTGAATTTTTCTTGTCATCTAATGGTTTATATTAAACCAAAAAGATCTATGTCTAATACGCTACGAGATTTAGAAAAAGAAAAAAGAAAACTGGAAAAAGGTCCATGCCAATGGACTTTAAGAGGATCTTTCATCTTAGACTAAATCAAAGAGTATAATTACCAGATTGATAATAAAAGAATAAAGTTAGACTTTGTGACAATCTAATGAATCAGATTAACAAAAAACTCCATCTCTAATACCATTAACAGAAAGAAATTCAAAATAATAAAAATTATGAAAAAATAATTTGATTACCATTTGAGTGGTAATGGATAAAAGATAAGAGAGACAAGAAATACTTTATGCCAAGAAATTTGTCAACAATAACTATATCGAGTTTGTTCGAGTAGATGTGTATGGAGAAGAAAACCAATACAATCAAACAAAAGAACAAAATTATTTATAAAAAAAGATATCTTTTAAGTAAAAAACTAATTATTGTAGTGAGAAAACGCTAAGTTTTTGATAAATGAAAAAAGTTATTAACCGTCTCATGCAATGTGCTCTCTCGGATGCACAAATTTTGGTTGAAACAGGCCATATAAATTCGTTACAATGTGTTCCCATTTTAATGTCTAGCCACAAATAAAAAATTAAGCACCAGGAGCCACAAATAGACAATTAAGTACGAGGAAAGTCCGATAGCATTTTGAAATTCCAAAACAGATAATGAAGATGCCTTAACAGTCAGTAATTTTTTTTTTCTAAACTAGGCGTGGAAAGTAAATGTCATATTTGTGATGAAAACACCTTCACAGTCGGCATTGTTTTCTGAAAATAAATTGTGGAAAGTAAATGCCATATTATTATTCGCAAGGTCTACCGTATGTTTCAGCCTGGACACACAAGATTTGTAAGATAGGCAAAATTCATCGTGGCTACACTCTAAGAAGATGAATATAATAATAATGAGACTACTATTTCTGGCTTGGGATGACCAGGAAGAAAGAAATCAGTGTTCTTTATGTCAAAATCATGAGGGTGGTAGAACAATGAACAAATTGGAGTCTAGCTATAATACACACTTGAAAGACGCAAGAAGCAGATAATGTTGTGATCCAAATTCAAAAGCACACAGCTGACAGCTCCTTGAGTCGAAACAAATGTTTATTAGGATCGCTCTACAAATTAGACTCTATATATGATGATGCACAATTTTTAAAAAGCCAACGGGAAAGGAATAGTATACGCAATCATTCTCTGTTGGTAAGAGTATTCTAATTTTTGACCGACAATATATGCAATCATTCCAACCATTTGGGTTTTCTTTTCCAGCAAAATAGTGAAACAAACAACCATCACGTAGGGCAGACAATTTGCAGTAAAATAAACTGAGTTTCCTTGGGATGCATATGGAGTGGTTGGTAAAGCAGAATAGATCCAAAAGTGCAGCAGATTTTCGTAAGAAAAAAAGTGCAGCAGATCGGTAGTCATAGTACCTCCCCACAAGATCAAGCAGATAGTCATCGTCGCAGTCTCCTTCAAAGGCTTCGCACTGCCCCGCGGCGCGATCCACGGCGACGAGCTTCATGGCCTTCTCCACACTGATGCGACGGAAACGCCAATGCTCGTCGAGGACGTTCTCCATGCCGACGCCGGGCGCCACGGCTTGCACGCGAACTCCGCGCCCAGCATGACCTCGCGTGGCCCCAGCCTGAGGAAGATGTCCAGAACGATGTCAGGGGGCAGCGAAGCCCAGTCCCTCGCCTCCGCAGCCTGCGGGGATCCCGGCGCCGGGGGGGGAGGTGGAGGTGCTGCGGGGCGGCGGCTGGAGGGAGAGGAGGACGACGACATCGCTTACACACACCAAGGACGATGGAGGTCAAAGAGCACTGGCGGCGGCTTTTTTATGCATGTGGGCCGCTGGGGCGGAGGAAATGGAAGGTGGCCCGGTGCGTGCAACGGACATGGCGGCTGATTGGTTCCTACCCAATTTTACCACACCAAGGATTGAGTAAAGCTTGATTTTCGTTGGCTACTTAAAGTTGCCAACTATTTATATTTAGCTTGTCAAAATCTTGGTAATTTTTTGTCTAATTTTTGGATTGCTAAATCTTGGCATGTCAAAATTTGGTAGCCAACCAATCAAACTCTTGATCTCTACCACATACTGATAATTTTTTCTAAACCCCTATAAATTGTCCACCATAGTCATTATCTCTCCTAATCTCTTCTAACTGCACCATCAAAAGTATATCCAACACCCCCTAATCTTTTAAATGAAAGGCCTAGATTCACTCATATCTCTCTTTTCTCTTACATCAAATGGTGGATATTGCTGGGATCAGACGCTTCATCACTCATCTTTTCTCACCTCATGCGCCACCACGGTGCACGCGCTATGAAGACCAAGGCATCTGACCCTTCGTCTTCTCATCTGCACGCCGCCCTCTCCTTCACGCCACGCCACTGGGATGCATGCCCTCTCCTTCCCTCGCACCGACATCTCCTTCTTGTCACTGGGATGCCGTGCCACGTCGCGGCGCGCCACTCGCCCGCAATGGCGCCAGCCATGCCGGTTGGGACACCGTGCTATGCCGCCCGCCAGCACACCGTGCTCGCTACAGTGCCAGCCTACCACACCGCTAGCCCACCGTGACGTTGCTCCCTATTCTCCTCGGCTCGCCCTCACGTGCACGACGCCACGCTAGGAATCCGCACCGCCAGGACGCCGTCGTGCCAGGAAGCTGCCAGGACGGCGCGCCTCCCCGACGCGCGAGGCGTGACGCTCCCTCACGCTTGATGCGTCGTAGCTTCACCTCCGCCCACGGCCAGGACGCCGCACCACCTCTCCCCGCGCCCATGTCTTCTTGGGACTCTTCCCCGGTGACGGCACCACCAAGTACATTCACCCCTGCCTTCCTTTCCCGTAGTACGAAACCGAGCACCCAAACCCTGTCCTACTATTCGTGCTCGAATCTGTTCTAATTGGCAGCCAACCAGCCAGCCATGGCGGCCAAGAGGTTGGGACTCGGCGACCGGTGCTGCCGCCCCACTCCAAGTGCCCATATCTTATTGGGGCCCTTTTGTCGGCGACAAGACCCACCAGGTACGTCTGCCCCTTCCCTTCCCTTCCCGTAGTGCGAAGTTCTCCATGAAGCAGCATCTCAATTCTCAAGTCGTCTAGATTAAGAGAGCCGGCTTCCTCCCTAGTTGTTTTCTTCAAGAAAAGATCTTGGGGACAGTGTGTCATAGGTACAAGCATTTTAAGATTGGTGGAGACAAGAAGGCCAAAGAGAACATATGTACCTTCGAAAATAAATGGTATGCCTTGGCTTCTAAATGTGTCCTTATTATACTGTTTGACGACTCGTGGGGGGTGCTGCTAGCTTTATCTTTCCTGAATAGGCTAGTTAGACATATTATTATCCCTAAAAAGTAGCACATTCTGTTATGTGGAGTGAATTCATTTTAATGTTTGGCTGATAGGTGTCAGTAGGCAGTAGCAAAGATCTCTGTTTAGTTTATTTCCTATTTTAGAAGTATACATGCCAATATGCCATGTATGCTCAACTCAGGTAAAAATGAAGTGCTCATCCCAGTGTAAAAATTATCTATTTGTGCACTACTGTATTTACATGAAACTGCTATGTGAAACTATAAATGTACAATAATTTGAGCGAATGAAGAGCTGATACATTTCTGGGATGAACATAAAGATTGGAGATCATCCACTATGTATGCTATGCGCCTCTAGACTTAATAACTACCTACTGTTTAGTAGAAATTGAACAGAATGACATTTCTTGCATTTATATTTCTAATTAACTCAACTGTTTTGTTGTAGCGTGGGAGCAGTTGTACTTCATTGAGCTGAGAGGAAAGGAAGTAACTAGGAGGTATATGTATTGCCATTTGTTCTATAAAGCGATCATCACATTTTCGTAGTTCTGATGGATACTCTATGTAATCACTTACAATTTAACAGACATGTATTTTGATCATGAGTTGTGTACTATGAGCTATCTGTGTACTATGAACCATTTTTTGAACTATGTCTACTGTGAACTATTTGTGTACCGTTATATGATAACATGGGGTTGAGAAATCTACACCATGGATGTAGTTTTTCATTTTTTTTTGTTTTTGTAAATTGTTATCAGTGATGCGTTTTTTTCCCAATGCGGCGTTGCTTCTAACTCCATATCAGTGATGCGTTTTTCCTAATGCGGCGTCACATTTATCTCCACACCAGTGATGCGTTTTTCCAATGCGCGTCACTTCTATCTCCACATCAGTGACGCATCTTGGACACATGTGTCACTGATAAAAGGGTTATCAGTGGCGTGTCTTGGACATAAGCATCACGGATAAAGGTTTATCAGTGACGTGTTTTTACACGTCACTGATTTCCTTTTCGTCACTAATGACTTCTGGGACGGCGTCACCGATAAGCTTTTCCTCGCACAATGAACAACTACCGGCAATTTTAATAAATAATAAATATCATCAATTAATATCATAATTAGTATCATCGGAAAGATCTTTGGATCTAGTTTTTTAACAAAATTATTTTGGGATATAAATATTGCATGTATTTTTCTACAAATCAAGTCAAACTTGTGGCACACATCCCACGACGACACTTATTTAGGGACATAGGGAGTACAACAGCTCTAGGATGGTGGGGCTCTACTACTACATCATGTGTAAAGGGCGAATGGTATGTTTAGGTCTATCTATTAGTATTTTGTAGACTGTAGATGGAAGCTTGCTCAGTTTGTTTCATATCTAATTTGTGATCTCCTCTAGATGGAACGTGCAAGCTCCGATGTTGCATAGGACCAGCACTAGCTCATCGATTTTACAAGGATTTGGTTAGCACACTAGATCTTAATGCATATGCAAAGTCAAAGCTCACCTAATGGCACTTAGAAAACCGTTTTTGCATGAGATCAACCCTCTTAATAGTACGGTTATCAATCATAAACCTGGTCTTCATCTTCTCTTCTCACCTACGGCTAGTGAAATAGAAAAACCTTAGATTATACTTTTGCCTCTAGCTTTTCATCTCGCTTCTCTATTCCTTTTATCGAGATGTGTAGCACTTGATCATTTGTGGAGTGTCTCATCACCTCCATCATCTTGATCCTCTTCTCCACCTCATCATATGGACCAATCCTTACTAATGCTACACACTTAGCAAGTAGGATTAGTCCATATGTTTTATCAATTAGCCAAAACTAAACTAGGGACTTTCAGAACTACGCACGTATGGATGACACCATCTACGGTATGACACTCACGATCTATGCCACGCACCGTCAACTTATCTACAGAGGAAGAGGATGCCCAACTCTGATAATGGAGACAAACCATTGCACCTTTTTTGCTTTTTCTTCCTTTTTCATATTCACCATCTCTCTATTACACTGAAGCCATAGAGGCTTCGATATATCTGACCCCCTCCCATTGATCTATAAAAGGGAGGGCAAGTCGCCTACCTAAGGCATCGCCTCACACAACGGCTCAATGCACGCACCCGCATACACCACACAACCTAGAGACTTGGGAGCCCTCTCCATCTCTCGACCGTTTGTAACCCCTACTATAAACCAGCGCTTAGTAACACAGCTTGCTCGAACTAGAAGTAGGGCATTTTGGCCCAAACTAGTATAATCCTTGTGTCCTCTTAGTGAACCATCTAGACATAAATGCGCATTCTATAAATTTACTGGTCGGTGAAAATCTAAAACACCAACAGTTGGCGCGCCAGGTAGAGGTTTTGCGTGTTTCGTCATTCCCTCCACACTCCAGATGGCCAATCCAAACCTACGCTTTGCTCTGTGCTCTCATGTTCGATTTGGGAGCCTAGACTTTCTCTACATGAGGGTGGACTATGATATGGTCCTCCTTCACCCCACCATCGACGCCGAGGCCATCACTGAAGTCCTTACGATCATTGAGATGGCCTCCACCGCTAGCTCTAACAAAGACAATGATAGTTGGGGTTCTCCAGGATCGACGACCCGAGGGCTCTACGCCACTTCCCTCCCTGGCAGTGACAACTCCGACGACAATGCACCAACGCTTGGAACATTGAACAACTAAGTCGTTTCTACCCTTTGTGCGAAATTAGTTGGACTGCGACCGCCTACACCCTAGTGTCTAATACATCACTCACTAGCCTAATCAAAGCCTATGCCCTTGCCTCAAGCTTTTGGATCTTACCGGCACGAGAGGATCGGAGGGCAACAACTTTTTTGATAAAACATCCAAAAACATGCCACACCCGACCTCTTGCGATAAGATTTGGAAATACGAGTCACAGGAAGCGCTTCTGTGTGATGCTAGCCGATTGCGTGCACCACGCCCCCCGGCTAAGGCAAGGCACCGCCGCTAGCCTAATTAGAGCCTACATTCGTACCTCAAAATTCCAAAACTTAACGACAACAAGGGGATGGAACACAAACAATATTTTACACAACTAAAAAGTTGAAGAACCAAAACTTATTCGAATATTTACCAAATAAAATAACTTGTTCATGACAAGTCCTTGGTACGACGGCTCGGATGTCGACTAACTTATTACTCCCTCTAGGGGAAAATTGCATCCGCTATTCTTTTTAGGGCTTGAGCAGTAAGTCTAAGTGCCTTTGCGACTTGAAACCACCATAGGTAAGTGGGTCAAATGGGCCATGCGCCCCAATGGCCCAACAAGGCCAAGGAATTCGAAAGGTTAGCCCAATAGCGGGCTCGCAACCACTCTTGTCAAAAATAGAGTGAGGGCAGCGATAGATAGTCGCACTTGCGGCCATTACATAGGCACACATGTGTTGAGGGTATCTTGATCTGCGTTTGAGTCTCGGGTGAGTCACGATCCATGGTTTACCCCCGAAGTGAGGCAACGAGACCTTGGATCCTATCGAACAGAACTGGGAGCTAGATGGAATCACCACCGAGAAACGGAGCTAGTCACCAGCTGACTGTAGTTGGAACCCTATGAACGGGATGCCGAGGTCCGACTCAAACCGATACGTTAACTACTTACCGAGCACCACGACTCGTCCAGCGAGGGAAGCGTGGCACGACTCAACACCCCCCATTTTCCACAAAGGAAACACGTGATGGATGATGATTCTAAGATAAGCGAACCTCCCAGTCAAATCTTCATAACGCCTAGGGGCCTAGGGGCTTGGATTTGCAAATGACACCGAACGCGCGGTCGCAGACCACCGAGCGCAGGGATCGAGAGCGTCTCCTAGCTTTCCAACCTCCTGTGCCAGGGTAATGATGTGAAGCCGCTAAGGCCCCCCGTCTTCTCAAATGCCCCCAATTCAAACTCCACCATCATATGACCGGCAACACTTCATGAAACGCGTCATCAAAAACGGCACGTGCCGCCACATCTTGAAAGTCACTCATATAAACCGCTTGTATAAGTCTCTACATATGTGTCCCACATCTCTAGAGACTCGGGGGCTACACCCAATGGGTGCGCTCGCACGCACCCCCTGGAGAAAAATCACGACCCTACCACGCCTGAACGAAAGAAAGTCCCTGCAGGTGTGCCCCACACTTACAGAGACTCAGGGGCTACTATCAGGGGTAAAATATACTGCCTATAAACCCCCTTCTTAAACCATAACCAACTGGGCCAGAAAGCCGTAACGAAGACAAGTCCTAAGGGAACCATCAAGGGAGCCCGCACCAAGACGCGTCTCAAAAGAGAGCCACAACCCTCAGGTCAATCCGATAGGTGGGACCGATTGGATCCCCGACCCTAGAGTGCGAATGACTCACATGACCCCACACATACAGCCGCAACCTCATACCAGCCTCGCCCAAAACATTCCGCTAAGCAGGTACCGAAAAAATATGGGAAGAAGAGGCATGCGCTCTGGACACGATCGCGTCTGAACCACGCATTGATCAAACCAAACCCAGCCTCCCATACCGTCCTTTGGGCATGTGCGATTAGTAAAGCCACTATTGGCACGCCTTTGCCGTCCACTCGAACGTATGTGCCCACCCTACACAGGGAAACACTATTGCGCCTAACCCGCTATGGAACCGGTCTAAATCGAACTGTAACACTACGCCGTGCACTGTGCACGCATGGGCAATACCATCTACGCCACACACCATCAACTTATCTACAGAGGAAGAGGACTCCCAACTCCGAGCACGGAGACGAACCACTCCACCTTTTTCTCTTTTTCCTCTTTTTTTCATATTCACCATCTTTCTTGTCCACTGAGGCCATAGAGGCTTCCATGTATCCGACCCCCTCCCTTCAATCTATAAAAGGGAGGGTGAGTCGTCTAGCTAAGGCATCGCCTCACACAACAACTCAACGCACTCATCCGCATACACCACGTAACCTAGAGATTGGGAGTCCTCTTCCTCTCTCGATCATTTGTAACCCCTACTACAAACCCACACTAAGTAACATAGCTCGCTCGAACTGGAAGTAGGGCATTTCGGCCCGAACTAGTATAATTCTTGTGTCCTCTAGCGAACCATTCGGACATAAACACGCATTCTACAAATTTACTAGTTGGTGCAAATCTGAAACGCCGATACATGTCATTGTATTTATGAACAAAGAGATGGTGAGAGTTAGCACTGTTTCCAACACATGTGAGTGATGAAAAATGAGTCATAGAACTTGCATTGAGACTAGGCCAAGTACTTCACATATATTTTGTACTTGTAAAAGGAAAGCAGGAGAACATGATTTTGAGACTGTAGAAGTGTAGATGATGATAGGAACATGATTTCAAGAATGCAGAAGTATAGATGATGAGGTGTGCCACGTTGTTGACAATGAAAAATGTGCTAAAATGGAGATTAAGCAACACCAAAAGGTTCTTAGCAGCGAGGAAGTGTTGAAAATTATTTGGCGCAAACGAAAGAAACAAACAAAAAGCGAAGAAGACAACGCCTACCCTGATAGAGTCAGCTCCCTAATTAGTTGGCTCAGTCGACTCCCCAAATAGGCTAAGCCAACTACCCCTATGCCAGTCCTGCAACAGTGCCCGAGGCCTGTGAAACCCAGCATCGCTATGGAATAAACCAAACTTGACTCATAATTATTAGCATAACATTTTTAACCGTGATGACACATAGATTGAAGGACTAGTCATACTAGAATATATATTGTATATTGATATAGTAATCATATATAAAAGTAGAATTCAACAAAAAGGCTAACAAGCCGTGAAAGCAGAACAAAAAAACCGAAAGGATTTCATTGCTGACAATCTAGATGGGTCTCATCCACCAATGCCTGATAGGAAGTCACCCAAGAAGTGACGTCATTATTATTGCAACCAAGATCACGAGAGATTCTAGTCCTTCGAAAATAAATTGCACTGACATAATGACAGTAGGTTTCTTTTGTAATTGAGATAAACTAGGATGGAAGGCAATTTCTAGCTAGCAGCTATCGTAATCTTGGCCCTCATTGCAACCTTAACCTGTCATCAGTCATCGCCTGTGTATCCCTTAGTACTCCTCCAGTGTATAATCCTCTAAATACATATCAGAATAATATTCATCCTCCGAATCCATAGCAGCAGAAATTCTTGTAGGAAGAGTAAGATTCTTCACCCTAGCACATTTCTTACGCAGCTCCTTATCCATCTCACGCTCGTCGAAAAAGCCATCTATGTGCAGAGTTTTCAGTACTGGACAGCTGTCAAGGATGCCTTTTAGCCCCTTAGCCTTGAGGTCACAGTCATACAGTTTTAAGGTGTGTAACTTCAGCATTACTGGAATTTCTCCGTCAATTGTCTCCTTCAAAAATTCATCCTCGTTGCACTCAAGGTCAAAGGCAGAAGCATACATCAAAACAAGTTTCTTGAGACGAGGGCAAGCTTTGCAAATGGATTGGAGCATGTTCTCGTCCCTACCTTCAATAGTATCACTGAAATAAACTTCTAACTCCTCAAGGAGGGGGAGTTTCTTGAGTGCTTCAACTAAATCATCGTCACCCAATTCATAATCACAGTAATATTCATTGATGTCTAGGCATTTCAAAGAGGGTGCTCTGCAAGAAACAGAAATACTCAGTAATGTTAGAATGAGTAGCTATGTAGATAAACCATGCATATGAAGCGATACATCACGTATATAAATCTTTTCAATTCTACATATCTATCATATGATTTATAACAGTCCAAACAATGATGTCATATATATGACACAGTCTTCAGATGCATTTGCAAATTAACTTGCAGAATTTTATAGGAGCGACCCAAGATGCATTGTTGAATTTTATCATCTAATGGTATACATTAAACCAAAAAGAATCTATGTCTAATAATACACTACGAGATTAAGAAAAAGCAAAAATAAAACTGGAAATTAAAGGTACATGGCATTGGACTTTAAGATGATCTTATGTCTTAGACTAAATCAAAGAGTATATTCCAAATACAATTATTAGATCAACTGAATCAAAGAGTCTATTATATATGATATTATTAAAGGTAGCCCCTAGTTCATCCAGATGGTCTAAAGTTATTAGATCAACTGGAAAAAGGAAACATTAAGCTATACCAATAGATTTGATCATGATCTAATAGATTAGTCTAAAGGATAAATTCACCGAGAGGGTCTAAAAATTATGAGACTAGTTACAAAAAAAAGAAAGCTGCACCTTTGGATTTTGTGATGTTCTAACGGTCTAAATTAGGCCAAAGAATGCATACCTATTAGAATTGTAAGACTGTAATAAAAAAGAAATGAACATGTATTGTTGATTTTTTTGTCATCTAGCGGTTTAGATTAAATCAAAGAGTCTATGTCTATTACACTTACGAGATTAAGAAAAAGAAATAAAGAAAAGTGGAAAAAATCCATGCCATTGGACTTTATGATGATCTTATATCTTAGATTAAATCGAAGAGCATATTCCAAATAAGATTACCAAATTGATAACAAAACAATAAAGTTAGACTTTATGATAATTTCAGATTAATGAGAAAAATTCCATCCCTAATACCATTAATAGAAAGCAAATTCAAAATAATAAACTAATTAAGAAAAAAACAATTTGGTTTCCATTCGAGGGGTAGTGAGATAAAAGAGATAACAGAGACAAGAAATACTTTATGCCAAAAAACTTCTGAACAATAACTATATCGAGTGTGTGCGTCCAGTGTGTATGGAGAAAAACCAACACAATTAAACAAACGAAGAAAGTTATTTATAGAAAATGATATTTTCAAGTAAAAAACTAATTATTCTAGTGAGAAAACACTAGCTATTTGTGGTATTTGCATGGACCATGTTGTTAGTTTATTGATAAATGAAAAAAATTATTAATCATCTCATGCAATGTGTTTTCTCGGATGCACAAATTTTGGTTGAAACGGGCCATATAACTTCATTGTAATGTGTTTCCATCTTAATGTCTAGCCACAAATCTCTACAACTAGAAAGAACCAACTGTTATCGTCTGAATACTGCAAATGGCTTCACCCCTCGTAATCACCCTGTATGGCGTGCACAACTTCCACGTCGCACGCCGCCTCTTATCCCCCACCACGCCACAACCCGCTGCCAACCTAGCGCTCCTATGTCGCGTCTTCCTCCCACGCCGCAAACTTCCACCGCTCATCGCGCCGCCGGTGAAGTCCGCTGCCGGGGAAGAAAGAGAATCGGTCGCTCGCCACGCACGAGCGCCGCCGGGGAAGTCCATCGCTGGGAAAGCCCATCTGCCGCCCAACCTCGCCCCCGCCGCCTCCCGGCCCTCCCTCGACGCCCATGATGAGTTCCATCCCCTTGCAACAGCCGCACGGGTGGACGAGTTCCATCCTCCTTCGTTCTCCATCTTGCTTTGCTGAGAAGACTTCTTGATCTGGCGGCATGGCTTCGCCTGGTTTGATGCCAGATCCACGAGCGGCCCGAGGGCGTACGGGTCCACGACGAGCTGGAGCCCCCTCGACCCCTCTCTGTACACACCTCTTGCACTCAGTTCCACCGATGAAAGCCAACCTCACCAAATTGACATTTGGAATGACGGCAGGTTCTGAAGCTCTCTGCAGGCAAAAGCTAGAGCTTACCTCGGCAGCAGGTGAAGTTTTGCTTGGTTTCTTCTTTCTGGCGGACTATCGCTGCTTAGTTTTTTTTTTTTCCTTGTCACTTGTGGTAACTCAGTTGTTTAGAAATTTTCTATTATTCCAGTCATTTGCAAATCGTGGCCCATCAGGAAGTGAGGAACCATGGTTGCTGCAAGCATTTATAGAATTCGAATGGATAGATAGGCATTAGTGTTCCTTGATGAATTGCTCTGTTTCCTGATATAGCAAAGAAATTCATCGTTGGCACTTGATTTGTCAGTACGGAGGACAAAAGCGATACAGTAAAACAACTTGATTATGTATGCATTTCTTTATTTAAGTTGTTGTTATACAAACTTTTGTGACCCAGTGTCCCAATCAAAATATACTACATTTTATTACTGCTGTAATTGGCATGGTGTGATGATCTCTCCACATATGTATTTTAGAATCGTGCCATCAATCAATAATTTCTCTGCATCCTATATTCTGCTGTCGAAAATGAGTGATTATCTAGGGTCATAAATTGTAGGTGCAAAATCTATTTTTATGGTAGTCTGTGTAGTGTGTCACTGGATTTCTGGATTTCTGAATGAACCTGCTGAACAAGCCAGTGGTACTTGAACTGCAGAGACTTGATCTGCAGATTCTTCCATTGGGTACTGTTTTTGTATTTGACCGCTTTGTAAGTTAGATATCTTCATACCCGGTCTCCAAACCATGATGTTTATTTCAGTTTTTGGTCCTTAATTATCTGGACTGATTCCAGAAAAATAATTAGTTGTAGCAAAACTAACGACACTAACAAATTCAAACATAAATAATATGTCCGTAACATTGATACGGTTTACCTTTGTGTGCTGGTTCCCTCTTTTGCATGAATAAAGCTATATTTTGCTGAATTGGTTTATGTGTGACGATATATTCCCCATATATGGGCTTGAACCAAGCCAATGCTTTGATATTCAGTGTCCGTAACTGTTGATTGAATTTTTCCTGGCCAAGCCAATGCTGAATTGGTTATTGGTTATTATGTTTTGATATTTTTCCTGGCCAGGCCCTCGTGTGCGTGTCTAGGTGATCCGCCTCTTTCCCCACTCCATTCTTTTCCTTCCCCGCGATCATTTGCGCATGCAAATGGAGGTGTCATTGCATGATCTGATACATATTGGGGGATTGCACTGATGGGCAGAGTGTACCGTGACACCGTGTTGTGGCAATATGGTTTCGTGTCCTGTCAGGTTGTTCGGGGAGTTTAGGGAGCCATGTGTGTGTGTGTGTGTGTGGTTACTACCTACTTATCGAGACCACACTAGGTGTGGATGATAAGTTTGCTTGGACCTGCTGCTGATTGTTGAGGTGATTTGCAGGTGTTTCACATTCCGTTGTTTGTGACAGTGTCTCCGGAAAAGGTTTCAGGTTTCAGCCTGCAGAAGTGTGGAATTATGGTAAGGTCTCTGCTTGTGGTTTTTTGGGTCATCAAAATCCATGCTTATGTTCTCTTCGTGAGTCAAGAAACGATTACCATGGAAATGGAACCATAAGACTGTTCACCAGGCAACATACATGATGCCTTTTCTCTTTTTCCTTGTAATAATAGCTATTTGTGGAGAGTTTATTTAAATGCCCAAAGCATGGATTTCACAGCCCACTTAAACCCCAAGAACTTATTCACCAAGCTATCTTATGTTTTGAACTGTATTTCAGGAATTCAGGATCAAGTTATTTTGGCTTTGCCAAAAAGGAGCAATCTAACATGACAGTTTATAAGCCTGAACCACTTATATGCCCTCTGTCAGTTTTGTTCACTTCTGGATCCTTTTCACTGCATAGTGATTTATTGATTGTCAACTGGTGGTTTATATGTCAATCCGCAATTATTATGTCAAGAGATGTATGTTTCAAGTTGACCAAAATGGTGACTGTTGGTGCATATATTATGTCAATCTGCAGTCGTGGAGCATGGATATGTCCGCGGGACGCATTTAATTTTGCCCGGTATATTACCAGTGCTTAACTTAATAACAAACGGCTTGACTAATGGCTTCCGTCTCTCTTGCACTGATAATGCAGCTGTTGTGGTTCTTTGAGGCTAGGTTGCAGATGGCTGATGACGATGGTGGCCGGCGAAAATGTATAAGTAGAAATGAAACTCGATATTATTGCAGATGTTTATTCATTATAAGTGGTGCCTTTGTTCTTTCAAAAAAAGAAGTGCCTTTTGATTCGGCTAGGATGATGGTGAACTGCATGATGCTAAATCCGACAAGACATTTGATTCATTACATTTGTTGTCTTTGTTGCTGTAAAAGCAAAAGAATGATCATTATATTAAGAAGAGAACTGCACTTTCATTTTTTTTTCTTCCTGGAGTACTAATGGATAGCCTACCTGTGTAACCGGTGTATTTTCATGGGTTGTTGTTTTAGTGATCTTTTATGTTGGTTATATAGTAGAGTTTGTGAACCTATAAGGCCGCACTTTCCTTAAACTTTGCTTTTTTGATTAAATGTCACTTTAATGTCGATATTTAATTGCACAATATTGTTCTCTCATCATACAATCTATGTGTTTAGTATAAAAATTTAGTTGTCCCGTAGCAACGCACGGGCATGCTACCTAGTAAAAAATAAATATAAGGAAAGTCTGATAGCATTTTGAAATTCTGAAGCGGATAATGAAGATATCTTAACTGTGGGCACTTTTCTTTCTAAAAATAAGTGTGGAAAGTAAATGTCATATTTGTGATGAAAACACCTTCACAACAGTTGACACTTTTTTCTGAAAATAACTTGTGGAAAGTAAATGCCATATTAATCGCAAGGTCTACTGGAAACACAAGATTTATAAGATAGGCAAAGTTCATCGTTGCAAGACTCTGAAAGCAGAAGATGAATATATAATAATAATGAGATTAAAATATATCAGGCTTGGGATGACCACGAAGAAAGAAATCAGGTTGTTTATGTCAGAATCATGTGGGTGGTAGAAGAACAAATTAGAGTCTAGCTATAATAGCATTTGAAAGGCACGAGAAACGAGAAGTAGATAATGTAATGATCCAAATTCAAAAGCACAGCTCCTATTATTCAAACAAACGCTTTATTAGAAAAGGTTTACAAATTAGATTTTATTATGATGTACAATTTTTAAAAAGTCAATGGCTGACGATAGTGTCTCCTTAAAGCAAGACGGCAAGAAAAGAACAAAAACCCAACAACCACAATCCATCCATACAAGGAGTATACACACCAACAACTCTATGATGCACAATTGAAAAACACGAATTACGGAGTGATCCGAATTTCCACCACTCCTGTTGTCCAAACGATTGAACTCTTAGTAGAATCGATCTCTACATAAATATGAACAGGTTGTACTTTAGGCCAGACACATCCCATATCTGTAGAAGAGGGTTTCTCCACACTAACGTACCGGGCCTAGCTAGCACAACAAATTAGAAGTTATAAATTGTCATCGCCTCTACAAAATGACCTAAAAGAATTAGGGAGACATGAGTATTCCAATTTTTGACTGAAAACGGATGCAAATGAGGAGAGATCTTTCCAATCTTTAATTTTCGGTAGTGAAATACCATCACGTAGTAGGTTGTAGGTTAGCTAATTTGCAATAAAATAAACTGCGTCCCTTCGATTTTTTTGTGGGTCCCTTCGATTGTTGGTAAAGCAGAGAATAGATCCAAAAGTGCAGCAGATCGGTGCTCGTAGTACCTTTTCACAAGATCGAGCAGATAGACATGGTCGCAGCGTCCTTTGAAGGCCTCGCACTGTCCCTCGGCGCGATCCACGGCGACGAGCTTCATGGCCATCTCCACACCGATGCGACGGAAACGCCAATGCTCGTCGAGGACGTCCTCCATGCCGACGCGGCGCCAAAGAGAGGGTTCCTCATGCGCGACGCGGCGCCACGGCTTGCACGCGAACTCCGCGCCCAGCATGACCTCGCGTGGCCCCAGCCTCAGGAAGATGTCCAGAACGATGTCCCGGGGCAGCGCAGCCCAGTCCCTCGCCTCCGCAGCCGCCTGCAGGGATCCCGGCGCCGGCGAGGGAGGTGTCGTGCCACCATGGTGGCGGCGGCTGGAGTGGGACGCGGACCACGACATCGCTATACACCACGACGATCGAATCGAGGGCAAAAAAGGACTGGCGGCTTTATTATTGGCACGCGTTGCACTGCATGTGGGCCGAGGAAATGGAAGGCGGCCTGGTGAGTAGTATGTACTCCTTCAATTCTAAATTACAAGACATTTCAAGCATTTCAAAAATCTTAAGGAGTCAAATTTTTTTGACCAAATTTATATAATAAAATAATGATATTTATGATACATACTAAGTATCATTAGATTCTTATTAGTTATATTTTCATCATATATCTATTTGATGTCATAAATCTTTATACTTTTTTTATAATTTTGATCAAACTTAAAAAAGTTTGGCTCTTTAGGATTCTTGGAATACATTATATTTTGAGATGGAGAGAGTATATATTATTAGGGAACGTATGCTATGAAAACCAGACTCGTATGCAAACTATGAAAACTTTAATTAAGTCTACAGGATTCTAATCCGATGATCTCAGATGAAGGCGGGTCATTTATTCACTTAAGCCCTCCCACCAATCCCTTCCTAATCACTTAAGCCTAGCGACTGCCCGACTCTCCGTTACGTCGTTCCATTACGTAGTTCCACGACTCCTTGACTCCACTAGGCGTCGTTCCATCCACGACTCCTCGACTCCACTCGGCGCCGCCCCATCGCGTGGACGGACCATCGCCGCCGGCCCCGAGTGGCTTCATCGCTCGTGCCTAGCAAAAGCGCTGCCGCCCCTTAACCCGTGCGTGGCTGCCGATCGACGGCCGCCGCCCCAAGAGATCGAGAGCCGCCACGACGGCGCTGGTCCGCCGCATCCGCAGGTCCACAACACCACTGTGAAGCCCTCCCTGCACTTGCGCAGCGCCTGCTCGGTGTTCGGCGACAAGTAGAACAGGATGGCCGCTGCGTTCTGCACGTCCACGACGATCAATAGCAGGAGCATGCCAGGCCTGGAGGTAGCATGCACGTCCACGGCGATCAACAATTGCACACAGGAGCTTGCAAAATGAAGTAGCAGTAGCACATGGACAATAATTAACTGTAAATAATTCTGAGAATTGCAAATTTACTTGGACAATGGTACTGATCAATCAACGGCGGTCTCCATGGCGGCAGCGGGTGTCTCCATGCCGGTCTTAACACCCTGGCCTTCGTCGCGTCCTTGCTCATCATCGTGGTGCTCCTGGACACCAAGCTCCGCAAGATCAATGCCTACGGGTTCGTCATCGTCGCGCTGTTCGGCCTCGTCGTTGCGTACAACGCCGGCAGCTGCAGGCAAACTGACACCACCGCTCTCCATGTCGGTAGGTCGAGCGGCGGTCTCCATGGCGGTAATCTCCATCGTGGAGTCTGCCCCCGCCCTGGGATCGGACGTGATATCTCCATCGTGGAGTCTGCCCCCGCCCCGGGATAGGACGTGATCGCGAGGTCGATCTCCAGGGGGCAGCGCGACGGGATCACGAGGCGGCGGCGGCAGCCACACACGCGATGAGATGGAATGGACATAACGGAGCTGGGAAACCGTACAGGCGTTGGGGCTGGGGTGATTTGCAAAAAAATTGATTAAGATGGATTGGTTGGAGGGTTTTAAGTGCTTAAATGACCCACCTTTACCTGAGGCCATCGGATTAGATTGGTGTGGACTTGATTGTAGTTTCCGTAGTTTGCACACGAAGTTGGTTTCCATAGCATACGCTCCCATATTATTAACTTGCCATTATAATTGAAAAAAACATAAAGTCTAATTGGCGATCGCGCTCGGCGGCAAGCACGCGACGCCTCAGATTAGAGCCCAGCCCAGTAGTTCCCCTTAAGCCTTCATGTGGCGTATCGGGCATTGGCTCCTCTATGTTTCGGCACTCCTATTGGAAGACGTGTCAGCGAGTGGTGGTGGTGGCAGCTTGCGCGGCGGCCAAGATGATGTTAGGTCAGCTCCTTGTCCTCAAAGTTCTCTCTCTCGGGTGCCAGTCCCAATCATTGCTCACTCGGCTTTCAATTGATATGGCTACGACTGTTGTAGTGGCCATCCGCATCTCCTTTATTCGGCGTACAGATCGGTTGCAGCTTCTTCTTCCTCAGTCCACCAACCACGATATCCTCCATCGACGATCGATGTGAGTACAACCCAAATCCTATCCTCTGCTTCCCTTGTCCCATTCGTGTTGTATGCAGTTTGTTGTTTGTTTTTCTGGTTTGCACCTCCCCATGTAGATGATACAACATTCTAAGTGTTATTATTAGCATGTTGTGGCATGCAGCTATAGGCCAGCAGTGCTGAAATGAAGGGGCTAACAGTGCTCAAATCAACCCGAGAGCTTCAATTTATTAGCGGTTGAGAGAACATCTAAGTGTATAGGACCATATTTATAGAACTTCTTTTGTGAGGATGTATCTTGTAGTAACTTGTTTATCGTATTGTGGCATATTCGGTTTAAATGATATAACAATCATTTTTGACAGCTGCTGCTGTACCTTGAGCTTTAGATAGCAGACGCAATATGGATAAGCAGACTTACCTCTCTAGTTTCATGTTTTTATGATAGTGTACCTTTCTTTTCTAGCAATTTCAGATTCTCTCTTTGTGTCAAGTTACTTAATACGAAACTTCATTCACTTATCTTTTGTGGCAAGCTACTGGAATGCTATTGGCATTTCATTTTTGCTATATTTTAATTTTAATTATTGAAGATAGAAGTATATGAATGGAGTGATAACACACATATCTTTGTTGTAATTGTTCTATTCAGTTCTACTAAACACGAGTCCAATCATTACCGTTTATTTATAAGAAGTATTCTGTACATGTAAAAGGAAAGTAGGAGAACGTGATTTCGTGACTAGAGGTGTGATATGAGAGGAACATGATTTCAAGATTGTACAAGTGTAGATGATGAGGGGTGTGTCACGTTGTTGGCACTAAAAAATGAGCTAATACGAAGATTGGGTACACCGACAAGCTCTTAGCATCAAGTGTTGAAAATTATTTGGTGCAAAAAACAACAAAACAAACAAGCAAAAAGGAAAGAAGACGACGCCTGCCCTGACAGAGTCAGCTCCCTAAGTCGGCTGAGCCAACTTCTCAGCCCAAAGTTGGCTAAGCTAACTGTCCCTATGCCAGTCCGACCATAGTGCCCAAGGCCAGTGAAAACCGGTGCCACTCTTATAGTAAATAATAACATAACATTCTTGCCTGTGATGGCGCACGATTAAAGGGTTAGTCACTAATATATATTGATATAATAACCATATATAAAAGTAAAATTCAATAACAAGCTGTGAAAGTGGAAGAAAAACAATGCCTGATAGGAAGTCATTATTATTGCAACCAAGATAATGAGAGATTCGATAGTCCTTCAAAAACAAATTGCGCTGGTATAGTGACGGTTTTTTCGGTAACTAAGATAAATGTGGATGGAAGGCAATTCCTAGCTTGCAACCATGGCAATAAATAATCTTGGTCATCGTTGCAACCTTAACCTGTCACCTGGGTGTGTTCCCTTAGTACCACTCCTCCTCTGAATCCTCCTGTGAATCGGTATCAAAGTAATAATATTGATCCTCCAGATCGATGGCAGTACAGATTCTAGTAGAAAGAGTAAGATTCTTCACCCTAGCACATTTCTTCCGCGCAGCTCCTTATCCATCTCACGCTTGTCAAAATAGCCATCTATGTACAGAGTTTCCAGTACTGGACAGCTGTCAAGGATGCCTTTTAGTCCCTTAACCTTGAGGTCACAGTCGTATAGTTCTAAGGTGCGTAACTTCAGCATTACTGGAATTTCTCCGTCAATTATCTCCTTTGAATATTCATCCTCGTTGCATTCAAGGTCAGAGGCTGAAGCAAACATCAAAACAAGTGTCTTGAGATGAGGACAAGCTTGGCAAAGGGATTGGAGCATGTTCTCGTCCCTGTCTTCAATAGTATATTTGAAATAAACTTTTAACTCCTCAAGGAGAGGGAGTTTCATGAGTGCTTCAACTAAATCATCGCCTGCTTCAGAATCACCGTAATATCCATTGATGTTTAGACATTTCAAAGAGGGTACTCTACAAGAAACAGAAATACTCAGTAATAATGCTAGAATGAGTATCTATGTAGATAAACCATGCATGTGAAGCGCTACATCACATATCTATAAATATTTTTTCTACATATCTATTATATAATTTATAACAGTCCAAACAATAAAAAAGAAATGAACATGCACTATTGAATTTTCTTTTGTCATCTAATAATGGTTTAGATTAAATCGAAGAGTCTATATCTATTACACCTATGAGATTAAGAAAAAGAAAAAAAGTGGAAAAGATCCATGCCATTGAACTTTATGATGATCTACTTTTGCTCTCCTTCCTACATCGTTCGTTTTATGATGATCTTCTCTTCTCTGCACCTGGAAAATCTAAGTAATCATCTATCAATGGTACCGAAACATATTCT
>JADLZL010006433.1:35000-256438 GCA_015844335.1 Chrysopogon serrulatus
CGAAGGGCTAGCAACTAAAGCCAGTTCTCCCAGTGGGCCCATTAGTGTCCGCGGCTCCGTGGACAGTCCTTGCTCT
Organism: Chrysopogon serrulatus; assembly: GCA_015844335.1. Taxonomy (NCBI): domain Eukaryota; kingdom Viridiplantae; phylum Streptophyta; class Magnoliopsida; order Poales; family Poaceae; genus Chrysopogon; species Chrysopogon serrulatus. The sequence goes on from JADLZL010006433.1 coordinate 35,077, forward strand.
TGTAGTGCCTTGGCAACTAGTGTCTTCACTTGGAGCTCAAGTTTAGTGTCCAGGTCTCTGCATACGCGGCCTAGGTGCTCGCGGTTTCCCAAGCCAAGGCTAAGCTCATCTCTCTCTCTAGAAGGAGTGAATGTGCCCTTCTCCTTGTCTTCAGCATATTTTAGTATCCTTGATACTGCCTCTGTGGTCTCCGACTTAGCAAATTTGAGACTACTACTGGATTTATCCACACTCCTCGCATATATCCAATGTTGGATGCGTGGCTTCAATTTCATCACTGTCGTATTCCCAGAAGCCTCAGCCTCTGCATCCATCTTCATAAACTGCTCTTCCTTGGCCTCATAGCCACCGGGGCCTAGACGAGGGTGGTGTTGGTTCTTCTTCGCCTGTTCTCTGTTCTTCTCACTTTGGGCCTTTGCTTCCGGGGCAGTCTTTTCAACCACGAGCAACGCCCATTGAGTAGGAGTTATGTGGCCAAACTCGTGGTAGTGAGTTAACCCCAATTGGACGTGCTTTGTGTTCAGTTCCAACCTCTAGCGTTGGAAGGATTGTCCCATCATCTGAAGAGCACGATGTTTAACCAATTCCTGTGTTCCCTCTAGAAATCTGAAATTGAGCGCCAGATATTCATCCCACATTTTTGTCTTATTTTCCTCTGGATAATCTTTCCAGTTACGAATTGCTGGGTTCAATTTATCTCTTACTAGGGCTCCAATCGCATTACGGAACCATGCTCTGTACTTCTTCAGCTCTAGGATCAGCCCGTCTGGCCCAACCACCGTTATCACATAACATACCCCCTTCTTTGGATATTTGTTTGACTTTCTATTCCCTCGTTTCCTCTTTGTTTCGTTAGTATCTGTGGTTGTACCTTGAGGCTGTGGAGCAGAGGCCAAAATGTTAGTATCTGTGGCTGTTTCTTCCCTGCTTTCCCCTACTCCTTGTCTGGCGAAACATGCTAGAGGCCGACGCTGTCTTTTGGGAGCTTTAGGAGGGACCTGAATAGACAGGTCAAAAGTGTTAGCAGATGTAACAAAGGCAAAGGATTAACAAGGTTTACAAGCTACTAAGGCTTTGTCCCTACCTCCTCTTGCGGGTCAAAATCATTGTCTAACTCGTCCTCTGTTTGCCTTCGTACGGGTTCACGTGGGAAAGGATCCTCTGGACTTTCATATCCTTCTTCGGAGTCATCCTCTTCTTCTACACCTTCATCAGCCTCTTCTTCTCTTCCCTCTTCCCCCCTTGCTCCTCATCATACTCCTCTTGAGAAAGCATCAGTGTTACACTTTTCAGCTATGAATTAAAAGAAAAAATCACACCAGTTCATCATGAACAACTGTGATTTTTTTAATCCGTATATAAAACTTGTAACTAGTCGTTCTCCTTCATACTAACTCTAAATGTGATGGGTTTTTTTCTAAAATTTTCTAAAATCAAGCTCTATCATTTGATTCTATTCATCCAGCCATGTGACTAATTTTAAAAAATTTTAAATTTTGAATTTCAAATAATGACAAATAACACTAGTTTTTGCAACCTTAAATGGTTTCAAATAAAAAGATCATGAATAACAAGTTTGTTAAACTCATCAAGATGTACATTTGTTGTGTTGGCCAACTATTCATTTGACAAAGTTTGAATGGTTCCAAATTTAAATTTTTTAAAAAAGGACCTTCAAAACTAGTTTTTGAAACCCTATATAGTTTCAAATAGAAAAGTCATGAATAACAAGTTTGTATCTATCATTAAGATATACAATTTTTGTATAGGTTATTTTTGTATTTGAGAAAGTGTTAGCAAACATTGATGATATATGGACATATCTTTCATAGGTTCTCACACACATACATAAAGTTATAGTCTCACACACATACACAAAAGGTAGTCTCACACACGTACATCAATAGATAGTGTGACTCACTCACATACATAAATGATGTCTTACAAATACACACACTTACACAAACTAGCTAGGCCCCCGTCGTAACAACTTTCCCCTTGACTCCTTTTCGTTCCCATGGCAATGTATCTTTGGATAGGTTTTTTTCCACAACACCGATCTTCTTCGTAAAGTCCGTGAATAGAAACATCTCATCATAGTTCTTGTCGACTTCAACATCGTTGACGCCATCAACTCCGATAATGTGTTGTTTCCCGGGCACAACCACGTGCTTAACTCTCTTTTTTGGGGGGAAGGATACTTTGTGGGTCAGGCATATAGCAAACTTGTGTGACATGTGAAGCAAGCACCCAAGGATCATCATGGTAGCCTATATTCGGAGGTCCACGACCCTCAATCCGATCTCATTGAATTGATGTTGCTTGATCCAGCGGCATCGAAATAGGGCCAACTTTATATCCCTTCCATAGTCAAGTTCCCATATATCTTCAATTATGCCAAAGAACTCGACCTTTCTCCCCACTCCATCGATAGCCACTGTTCTAACATTCTTTGTTTTGGTTTACACATTTAGTATCCTTTGTGTGGGTATAGTATGTGTAGCCATTGATTTCATAAGCATTCCAGAGGTCACTTGTCTTGATGGCCCCGCCGCCAACCTACTGATGGTAATAGAATCTATGGTTTCTCCAGACGGTATGTTCTTGTCCTTCAACAATGAATTTAGGTGTTGCTTGTGCTGTTTCATGACCCAATCATCTGAATGACCATTTCTCTCTGCCTTAATAATAGCCAAGTGTTTATCAATGTATGGTTCCATCAGTTTTGTGCTCGCAGACGATTGTAATGCGCCCGACTCACTTCTTTGTAATCATGGTCGATGAACTCTTTTCTACCACTCGTGCCCTTCCCAGACAGCCTACCCTTGTAACGAGAATCAGGATTACCAACCCCTCTCTGTACTTTTAGCCACTCTTGATAGCACTCGATGACTTCTTTAGTATTGTAACCCTCTATCATGGAGCCCTCTGGAAATGCTCGATTATGCATGTATCAGCTTAGAACAGACATTAACCGCTCATAGGACCACATTTCATGCAAGTAGCAAGGGCCCAATGCTGTATCTGATGAACCATGTGAATTATGAGATGTACCATTATATCAAAGACAGCGGGAGGCAAACACATCTCTAGTTGGTTCTGGGTCTCCATGAAATTATGTAGGTCACTCAGCTCGTCCCTGAGAATCGTCTTTTGTGAGATATTCGAAAAGAAGTAGCACATGCGGGTGATGGCCATCTTTAAGAATTCCGGCTTTATAGCCCTGATTACAATTGGTAGGAACACCGTTAGCATAATATGACAATCGTGAGCCTTGCAGTGTGCAAATGATAGGTCCTTCATTGACACTAGCTTCTTTGGGTTCGGCTGAAAACCCGGTCGGGACTTTGATCCCCCCTCACAAAAAGTGCATAAAGCTCTCCTCTCTTCTAGGTCTAAGTTGTAGCTAGCTGCATGGGGGCGAGTATATTTTCCATTATCCTCAAGTATCGGGTGAAGCTCCAGCATCACTTTTAGCTGTACCATATCTTTTCGTGCTTTCAGACCATCCTTTGACTTGGGTGTGTCCATCAATGTAGCAATGAGACTCTCAAAGACATTCTTCTGCACGTGCATAGCATCAATGGCATGGGGGACCTCCAATTCTGGCCAATAAGGCGGAATCTTGAAAAGAATATTGATTGTTTTTTTTTTTAAAAGGTACGCCTTCGATAGGAGGTGTGCTTCTATCTCTGATTGTTCCATCTAGTTTCCTCTTTCTGTAGATGATGCATATGTTTTTCACCATTTTGTACACATGTTGTCCATTGCGACGTCTCTCTAGAGGTGGTTCATTCTCCGGGATGTTGCCATAGTATCTCAAGTACAATTTACTATGGTACATGTGACCTATCTTTAAGAAGCGTCGGTTCCTTATGTAAACAACCTTCTTGGATCCATCCGGGTACACCGATTTAGTATCATCCAAACGGACTAAGCATCCTATCTTGCCTTTGATCTGTCCAGACAAAGCAAATAGCGTGGGGTGATCATTGATTGTCACAAATATTATTGCTCTTAATGTGAAGTCCTCCTGTCGGAATGCATCATACATTGGCTCCCCATACCTCCATAGTCGCTCGAATTCTTGTATCACAGGCTCGAGAAACACATCTATATCAATGCCTGGTTGTTTAGGGCCAGAAACAAGAACAATGAGGAAAAGGTACTTTCTCTTTTGACACAAGTACGTTGGGATGTTGTACATGGTCAGGATCACTGGCCATGTGCTATGGTCGCTCATCCTCTCATTGAAGGGATTCATTCCATTGGTGCTCAAGGCAAAACGTACATTCCTTGGGTCTTGGCTGAAGTCTTTGTAGTTATCATTGAAGTCTCTCCACTGCTGACAATCGGCCGGGTGTGCAATCTTATCATCATCCACCTTGCGCTCATCATCCCACCATGTCATGAGTGCGGCTTCCTTAGGGTTTAGGAACACACGTCTCAACCGATCGGTCACTGGCAGGTACCACATTACCAAGGCTAGAATTTTTCTCTGCTTTGCATCGTTGCCTAATGGAGTGTCCTCTGGGGGCTGTGATTCTTGTACCGCCTTTCTCACACCCTTATTATTCCTCTTCTTCCTAGTGGAGGCTTCTTCTCCCCCACTGTATAGGTCATTGTTCTTGTACCGACTGGCCCCACATCAAGGACATTTATCTAGATCTTTGAACGTGTCACCACGAAAAAGGATACAATGGTTTGGGCATATATGGAGTTTTTCAACACCCATTGTCAATGGACTTATAACCTTCTTCGCTTGGTATGTGTTGGTGGGAACCGAGTTTGGCTGTGGTAGCAACCATGATAATAGAATCATTGAAACTAAAGTCTGACCAACCATACTTAGCCTTCAAGATGAGTAGCTCAAGCGCAAAATGTAGCTGTGTCTAGTGTGTCGGACAACCTTTGTCAACAGCATGCACAGTATCTGTCGATGCTTTCTTCACTCTCTCTAGATTTTCTAGACCTTTTTTGCTCTTTAGTATTTCTGGTCCAAGGGCCTGAAGCATTTCCTCCAAGTTATCAAAGTCTTCTGCATCCTCCTCACGTGCTCTACCATCATTCTTGAAACCACCATCATCACTGTTATGGTGACAACCACTAGCATCATTACCACCTTCCATATTGCCAAAGTCACGATCCATTTGTGCCCCTAATGATGCATGAGAATTAGGACAAGTATTGTTGGGTTTCGACATCGTCTTCTTGACATACCCGTCTCCTTGATCATCAGCGTCGTCATCAACAACCATGATTTCACCATGATGAATCCACACTATGTAGTTCGGAACAAATTCTCGCATAATTAGATGTGATCTAATGGTAGACACATCTGAAAATGCCATAAGGTTCTTGTAATCTAAGTAGGGATAGATAATTGTGCCATTATTATGAGTCAATGTCGTTGCATGCTTCTCTGCGGCTTCAATAAATTTATTCAGCTCTTCATGGAAGCTTTGTCGTGAATATCAATGAACCATACATCCAAGATTCCCTGTACTCCATCTTTTAAATAAGGAAATATGTAATAAATGGTTAAAATCTATTATTTTAAAGAGAACAATGAGCAACAATTATTCTACATGAAATTAGGGTGTAATGTCCACTACAATTAAGCAAGAGTCACTAAAAAAGGGTGTAAGCTCTTTTCTCTAACTAATTTACATCAAAAGCTTCAAACTAGGACTTAATTTGCTCCATTCAAAGGTCAAGCCCTATGGAAGAGAGAGAAAAGGATACATAATTACCTATTAATACCAAAATATTTAAAATATATGTTTTAAAGAGAACAATTAACATTTTACTCACTAACTTTCATGCCATTTTTGTTCCAATCTCATGAAAGAAAAAATACAAAATAGAAAAAAAATCTTAAGTCTACAATATATCTAAATGAAATTAGGGTGTAATCTCTACTAAAATCAAGCAAGAGGCACTACTAAATGGTGTAAGCTCATTTCACTGACTAATTGACACCAAGCTTCAAAACTAAGGCCTAATTTGATCCATTCAAAGCTCAAGCACCATGGAAGAGAGAAAAGAAAAATTAAAATTACCTATTAATATACAAATATTTATAAAAAGGATATATATATTAAATGGTTAAAATATATATTTTTATAGAGAACAATTAATATTTTACTCACTAACTTTTATGCCAACACCATTCTAATTTCATGAAAGAAAAATTACAAAATAGAAAAATCCTGGATCTAGAACTAGGTCTACATGAAACATGCATGAAACTAGGATGTAATCTCTACTAAAATGAAGCAAGAGGCACTAATAAAAGATCTAAGCTCATTTCTCTAACTAATTTACACTAATACCTTGAAATCTAGGTCTAGTTTGCTTCATACAAAGCTTAAGCACCATGGAAGAGAGAGAAAAGTAAAACTCTAATTACTCACTAACCGACCATTAAAACTTCAGATAAAGGGTTGGAATAGCATTTGTTGACACTTCTTAAGTCACCATGCATAACACCGGGTTGTCATCCCCAGCAGTGACATAAGAGGTGTGGTATTAAATCAAGCAACTATCTTAAATATAACTGAGTATCTGCAAGCACACAGATGAAATACCATTGTAGCATTTTATTGGGAGTTAACCCAATTGTCGAATTTATTTAATCCCATGGGAAAGGACAGCTAGAGAATATTGATGTGTATACATACTTAGATAGAATCCTCATGACAAGGACATACTTATGCAGGGGTAAGCCAAATAGGAATATATAGAATAAGTGTAGGGCAATGATAAATCACTTTCGGAGATAGAAATAGAAACTCTCTAATGTAGCAAGGCAAAAATAGGAGATTAGTTAAGAGATTGAATTCCTATGTAGTGTCAGATTTACTAAGTCTTTGCATCTACTCTAGTACATTACTTTCATCTATAGCATTGATGACTTTAAAGTACCCACAAGGAACATCACTAGGGAGGTTTGTGAACATAGCACGCTCCTCCTTCACAACCACGTCCTGCTAGTCTTATAAACGGGGGGTGGAATACATAGAACTCAACAGGAATGTCACACCCGCGATCTCCCACCAAACCCATCCTACAAGGTGCATTCGTAGGTAGAGCATATCTAAACACCATGCTTACATAGTTTCTACCACTTAACCCACTCGAGTAATGAGCTAAGCGCTTTACGATCATATGAGATAGTTCATCATCAATCAATACTATATCAAGCAAAACACTAGAATAAACTAGGAGCTTAATAAACTGAAACATAGTAATTAAGAACAAAGTCATAACAAAGAGAGGGATACAAAGCTATACCAGTCTCCTGGATGACGACTCCAGAATCCTGAGCGTAGCTCAACTCTACTGAAACCTTGCTAGCTAATGCCTAACTAGAACTTGAAGTATTGGAGTTCTAATCTAATTCTCTGAGGATGGAACCCTTCGCTCTCTCTGAGAGAGGAAATAATGAATTAGGGTTTCTGGGCTCTCCCTCCCAGGGGGGTCCTGCCCTCCTTTTATAGCCCTGGGCGATGATCGTGAACCATTAGATCAAACCGACATTGGTTGACGGCTGAGATCTCTCCACAATGGCGGTGGAGCAACCTGGGCGAAGTGGGCTGGAGATGGGCCCCAGGGCAGACCGACCGGTCTGGGGTGGGACCGGCCGGTCCCACTCTGGGCCCTCTCGGCCTCCCCTTCGGTGTGGTGCCTTCTGGTGTCTTTTAGAGTGTTCCTGAGTTGCCGTGCCATACCTTTAACCGTGGGGCTTAACATCCTTTACTTTTGATTATGAGTAGTTGGAAGACAGAAAGATCAAGTCAAGCACTATGTCTCAAGCTCTTTTGTTCAACCAAGTTCCTGGAGTTTTTATGGATTTTCTAAATAAAACTCAGAGATACTCTCAAGTCTCTCAAGTATGTGGTATTTTTGGATTCTCGCCAAGGCAACAAAGTTTGTGCCCTTATCTCAACCTACATCTAAAGCTTATGTGGAGCTCATAGGTGTGGAGATATCATGGATAAGCATACTTGTACTGCATGTATTGTGAAATCAAACAAGGAATCCAAAGAGAAACAAGTCATACAATCAAATCAAGATGTGCATGGGTGTGGAATATGATGGATATATAGTGGTGGTGTGGTGAACGAGGTAATGAACCTAATTCTACCATGCTCAAATGGATCTCTCTTTTGGAACATTGAAACCTTGCCAGGGATGTGAGCTATCTTTTCTATCTTTCCTTCTTGGACACTTGTCCATTTTTCTCAACTCTCTTTCTTCTCTTTTTTTTCATAGCTCACTCCTTGGTACAAAATAATTTTGAGAGATGACAAGAAACTCTGGAGCATGTCTTTTTGGTGGATGGATATTTTTGGTATCTACTCCCATTATAGGAGTAAAACATTTTGGGGGGATGAAATGGCATGTTTTTGCGCCTACTCCGGAGTAGAGTAGTGCATATAAGGTGGAGTGTGTGGATCTTAATTTTAAAAGCATGACAAGTTACTCACAAGGGTCACCAAGGTTGACAACACTCAATGCAGTGACAAACAGTAATTGTGTGGAAGCTTCCTAGCCTAAATATGCAATATGGCTCTGGTGGGAATTAAGCTTGTCGTTCAAGAAAGTCATCATGTGTCTTTTTAAGTTTTCAAAATTAAATCTCCAGAATTTCAGTATCACAATGGAACAAGATAAATAGCAGCTTTAACTGTCTCTAATCATATCCGTCAACTACCTAGACTTAAGATCGGGGAATATGCTACCCACAGGTCTTAGATTTGAGCAAGTATTCATGTCAAATTAGTTGTGTCTTCAGACCTTAGGGGAATTCTTGACTATAAGCTAGGTGTTCAAAAGAATTTTAATAGGGCGACTATTCATCATTTCCATGTCAACAGATTTTTCTCCAAGTTCTTTTTATTCAAACTGAAATTTAAACAAGCCTATAGACACACTCTTTTTATTTGGTTTTTATGATTTTTATTTAAGCAAACTAACGAGTAAACTAATAATTAAACTGATTAAACAAAAACAAAAATAAAGGCAAAGACAACTTACCTCGAGATAACGGGGGGTGCTCTCCCCTAAGCTGGATGTTGCAGTAGTCGATCAATGTGGTGGCGGCGGCCTTGCACCCATGTGCTGGAAGAGATAGTCCCAGTTCTGCATCTGCTGGTGGTACTGGTCGTGTAGGTGTAGCTGCCCAAGGATGGAGGTGTTCTGCGCGAGGAGGGTGGCTCCTTGCTCCTCAAGGGTACGAAGCCTGCGGTCATTCCTTTGCTGGCGCATTTGTTGGTTGTGGTACCCCATCCCGGCGTCTGATGTGCGGCCGTACTGGTACCCTCCAGAGGACACTTCCTGCGAATCAATAGACATTCTTCCTTGATAGTCATTAAAATTACCTGATGGCCATTCCGCCGTCTCTCCCCAGAGGACTTCAGGCTGCGGCGATGGTTGGGCATATTGGCCCCAACTGTCTTGTGAAGGTTGTCCCCTGTGGGAAGGCTCTGCTTCTCCAAAGTTGATGTAGCTGGTGTAAGCTGGTCCTTGTGGCATTGGGTCAGCACTATAGTAGTGAGTGGGCTGCATGTTGGTGAAACGTGCCGACGCGCTTCTTATAGGTGCTGCTGCTGTCACCTGCACATTGACAAGAAGAGAACGGGTGGTGTACAAGTTGAGCTCCGGGTTCGGTAACCGGACCTGCCTGCCATTAATCTTCATTACCACCACATTTCCTCTCTTCACCAAGGTCTGACCTTGACGGAAATAGTCATACGATATACGACCTCGTCCTCCTCCAATGTACGGAACTAGCGAATTCTGCCACAACTCAAGATAGCTGGCGATCCGAGTCACCAAAGAGGTGCACTCGACATCATAGCTAAATCTGAAAACCTCTAACCATTGTCTCATCATCATCACAATGGGGAAGACCTTCCTACTTTTCACTATGGCATAAAGCAGCTTAAGCTCATCTATCCTCACTGTGCTAGTGTCACCTCGTGGAAAGAGAGTGAATGCCAACCACCTATGCATGAACCTTAACGTGGGTAACTGAATGCTACTAGTCTTAGCATGCGTGGGTGTGTTTTGGCTGGTTATGTCTCTCCAAAACTGCTCTCTCACAAAATTAGGAATGGCAGCATCAACCTCTACTGTGCACTCAGCATGGAAACCTAGAGCTAGGCTTAGCTCCTTCCAAGTTAATGTTTTCTCCTCCCCAAAGAGTCAGAAGTTTACCCCATTTTCAATGAAGTTCAAGGTGCACAAAAATTCAGTAGTAAGTAGTTTGCACCCTGGCTCAGAAATGTCTGCAAATCCCGTCCAACCCATGACTGAAAAGATGGTTTGAAATTCAGCATCCATACCTGTGTCTCGAAGAAGCTCAGGATCGTATACCGTGGTCAAGATGAACTTGCGGTTCTTAATGAGCTCGAACTTCTCTTTCTCTTCGTCGTTTTTCCACTTGAGGTCATGTTCCTCCATCAGACGGTGTATAACCGTCGAGAAAGAAGATGGCCTGTTGCTAGCGGCCGGCATCTCGTCGACCTGCATGTTAGAGCTCGTTCGAGAAGAAGAGCTCCGAGTTGAGTGTGTGGATCGGGACCTAAGTCCACTCTTGATCCCTCTCCACAAGCCACTCATCCTGCAAGCAAGTGAAAAACCAAGAGAAAAACAAAAGAGACTCTAGGAGCGGGGTTAGAAAATATGCCAATGAAGATAACCGCTCCAAGAGTGTATTACTCTTGTGGGAATACACTCCTCTACAAGAGGGTTAGTACAAACTAAATAAAAAAACAATGTGGGATATTGCTACCTCCACATAAACAAGAAAAACAAAAAGGAGTAAATACAGAAAAAATACACGCGGAAATAAATAAACCGAGTTAGTAACAAAAAGAAAAGTTAGAGGGAGTTAGCAGTCCTTGCGGGGAAGGTTTCCACCACAACAATTAGAGGGTCAGTCGTCCAGGGTTAACGGTTCTTGTGGGGTAATTACCACCACAACCAAATTTTAGCAGAGTTTCCCCTAAACCATGTGATTATCTCCTCTAAGTTTGGGCAGCACCTCCTATATTTTTGCTTACTCTTCCTCTAAGCACCTCCCTCCATTAGTCGCTAATCAACCCCCTAGCACATCTACTCTCCTTCTTCACTCTCTAAGAATTGGCTTTAGCAAGAATAGAAAGAGAAACTTCAGAATCCAGAGATGAAAGAAGTGAAAATAGGTTCTGGGGTGTGAGTAGAGCAGCAGGAGAGCTTGCTCTTTTATAGGCAAGGAGGGGGGAGACCGGCCGGTCTGGTGTGGGACCGGCCGGTCCCACACTGGGCCCACTTGGCCACTCCTTCCTCCTGGTGCTCCATCATCTCTTCTACTGTGTATGTTTGCATCTTTCGGTGGAAGAGAGAGAGAGTGGAGGACATCAGGAGGTGAGTGGGGATAAGAATCCAATGTAAACATGATGCGAAGTGATATGACAAGTGGGTCCTAGTGTTTGGGGGTCCCGCTGGTTAGTTATTTTTGTATTTTCAGATCTATAGAAACACCAAAAGGTAAAGGAAAATACTTGGATTTTTTAGAATATAAGGAGTTAATGGGTAAATACCGATTACCTTTCGGCGAGGGTCCGATACTTATAGTCCTCAGACTAGACTTCTCCTGATGATTATGTCTTTATAGCGTCTGTCGGTCCCAGAGTTGGAGACCTTAAATCTTCTTGCTCTTCACACCTATCTGATTGAGAGTATTGTTCCGGTCGTGGCTTGAATGCAAACCTCTCTTCCTTACCATTGATATGGAATTGGATTTCTCCAACCCCAACATCAATGTGAGCGTTCGCAATGCTCAAGAAAGGTCTTCCCAATATAAGTGGTGTATTTACTGCTTCCTGCATATCAAGCACAATAAAATTGACAGGAATAAAGAATTCTCGTATTTTTACCAGAATATTCTCGGCGATTCCTTCAGGGCGGCGAAGTGACTGATCCGCAAGTTGAAGACACATCGTCGTGGGTGTGAGTTTGGAGTAGCTGAGTTTGTCGAAGACCGTCTTGGGCATGACACTTACGCTGGCGCCAAGATCACATAGTGCATGTTCAAACACTTGATCTCCGATTGAGCACTCAATAGTGGGGCATCCTGGATCTTGTTTCTTGATTGGTGATGTGTTTAGGATAGCCGCACTACACTCCTCTGTGAGCTTGATAACTTCGGCGGTGGGCAGTGGCCTCTTGTTGTTTAGAATATCTCTGAGGTATCTTGCATATGTAGGCACTTGTAGGGCATCTAGTAGAGGCACATTGATGTATAAGTGACGTATAACCTCCACAAATTTTCCAAACTGCTCATCCATCCTTTCCTTTCTTAGCCGATGAAATGGTAAGAAGTTGGTGTCATTATAATTGCGCGAGGTTCTTGCTCTAGTGGAGGCACAACCTCTTCTACTTCATCGTTATTCTTCTCCTCAGGTGCTGCTGGCGATGCCTGTACTCTTACAGTCCCTTTAGGATGTGTACCTTCAGGATATGGGGGATCACGAGTACTCTTGCCTCCTCTTGTAGTGATTGCATTGATTTGCTCAGAGTTAGTGGCAATGGGCAAAGAAGTGGCCAACTTTGCTACTTGTGATTCAATCTTTCTGTTATAGCTTAGTTGATCCTTTATGGCAGAAGAAAAACTTTCCATTTTAAGATTCATACTCTCTATGATCTTCTCATTCGAAGCAAGCCTTTGTGAAAGTTCTTCATTGATCTTTGGCTGCTGTCTGATCACATTCCACAAGGACGGCTGTTTGACTTGATCCATTCCTTGGGTGTTGCCAATGATGCTCAGATCTTCAGGCAGGCCAGGAGAATATGTGATTCCTAAATATCTTCCAGTTCTAGCTTGAGGATCCATAGCATCCTGAATAGCCTGACGATCCTTCTTGTAGTTGTCTCGCTGTTCGAGCCAATCTAATAACACATTCATCTTGGCTAAAACTGCACTCAACTCTTCAATGTCAGCTTCTTCACTCATCTTGCAATGAGGAGCATCGTTTAACGACCAACCTTGATTAGAGGCTATCGTTTCCATGAGTAACTTGGCCTTCTTGATAGTGAGTGACAAGAATGTTCCTCTAGCAGTAGCATCTAGTTGCTCTTGTGCTCCCTTAGATAATCCATGATAAAATCCTTGCATGAGCAACCAATCCTCTATTCCATGATGGGGACAATCTGATATATAATCTTGAAAGCGTTCCCATGCCTCTAAAATAGATTCATCTCTCTGCTGTTGGAGACCAGTAATCTTCTCTCTTAATGCACTGGTCTTGCCTGAAGGGAAGAATCTCTCCAGAAAGACCTTTGAACAATCTGCCCATGTCTTGATATTTTCTGGATTTGCATAGAACCACTACTTCGCTTTCCCAGTTAATGAGAACGGGAACAAGCAAAGAAGAATGATGTCTTGAGTGACATTCTTGATGATGAGTGTGCTACCAATCTCCAGAAAATTCTAAAGATGAGCACTAGCATCTTCACTGATCTTTTCGCTGAACGGAGTAGCTTGCACCATATTAATGAGACTTGGCTTGATGATGATTGTTTGTTGGAAGTGTTGGTCCAGTGCGAATGTCCTTCGTGCTCGGAGCAGAGAACTCTCACAGAGTCTTGTCAGCCATGGCTCAGAAACTGGTGTGAAACGAACTTTTGATTGGTTTGATTAAGATTGATGAAAGATGATGATGAATCAAGACCAATCCTGCAATACCCTGTATATGATATAGACAAAGACAAACAAGGGTAAGCCTGCTTAAGCAGAGGTGCCTAGTCATGGTTCCATCTATAAGTATGCATTTGATCAATATCTCTTTATAGCTTAGCCTTTCCCCGGCAACGGCGCCAAAAATGCTTGTTGACACTTCGTCTTAAGTCACCATGCATAACACCGGGTTGTCATCCCCAGCAGTGACATAAGAGGTGTGGTATTAAATCATGCAACTATCGTAAATATAATTGAGTATCCGCAAGCGCACAGATGAAATACCATTGTAGCATTTTATTGGGAGTTAACCCAATTGTCGAATTTATTTAATCCCATGGAAAAGGACAGCTAGAGAATATTGATGTGTATACATACTTAGATAGAATCCTCATGACAAGGACATACTTATGCTGGAGTAAGCCAAATAGATATATATAGAATAAGTGTAGGGCAATAATAAATCATTCAGAGATAGAAATAGAAACTCTCTAATGTAGCAAGGCAAAAACAGGAGATTAGTTAAGAGATTGAATTCCTATGTAGTGTCAGATTTACTAAGTCTTTGCATCTACTCTAGTACATTACTTTCATCTATAGCATTGATGACTTTAAAGTACCCACGAGGAACATCACTAGGGACGTTTGTGAACATAGCACGCTCCTCCTTCGCAACCACGTCCTGCTAGTCTTATAAACGGGGGGTGGAATACATAGGACTCAATAGGAATGTCACACCCGCGATCTACCACCAAACCCGGCCTACAAGGTGCATTCGTAGGTAGAGCATATCTAAACACTATGCTTACATAATTTCTACCACTTAACCCACCCGAGTAATGAGCTAAGCGCTTTACGATCATATGAGATAGTTCATTATCAATCAATACTATATCAAGCAAAACACTAGAATAAACTAGGAGCTTAATAAACTGAAACATAGTAATTAAGAACAAAGTCATAATAAAGAGAGGGATACAAAGCTATACCAGTCTCCTGGATGACGACTCCAGAATCCCGGCGTAGCTCAACTCTTGAAAACCTTGCTAGCTAATGCCTAACTAGAACTTAAAGTATTGGAGTTCTAATCTAATTCTTTGAGGATGGAACCCTTCGCTCTCTCTGAGAGAGGAAATAATGAATTAGGGTTTCTGGGCTCTCTCTCCTAGGGGGGTCCTGCCCTCCTTTTATAGCCCTGGGCGATGATCGTGAACCATCAGATCAAACCGACATTGGCGGACGGCTGAGATCTCTCCACAATGGCGGTGGAGCAACCCGGGCGTAGTGGGGCCGGAGATGGGCCCTGGGGCAAACCGACCGGGGGGGGGACCGGCCGGTCCCACCCACGGGCCCTCTCGGCCTCCCCTTCGGTGTGGTGCCTTCTGGTGTCTTCTAGAGTGTTCCTGAGTTGCCGTGCCATCCGTTTATGCATTTCTTGCTCCGATATGCTTCTGGGTTTGCGTCTTTTCTGATATTCTCATGCAGAAATGATGAAACACCAAAACTCGTGGAATTCGGTTAGTGTAACCCCTATTCCTACGATGGTGATCTCAAATGTACCCTCTCTGGTGTTTGGTTGACCTATAGATTTGGTAATTAACAGCTGTCAACAGCATTTTCTTACCTCCTACAACCTCTCCACCAAAGGATTTGAGACCAAAACCTCCCCCCTTAGTAGAGCAATTTTTAGGAGGAGCGCCAGGCCTTCCATCCTTATTTCTGCGAGTTGGAGTGAATGACCCGAGGAAGAAGAAGGTGGTTGCTTGGTTTTTACGCAGGCACATTTGTAACGGCGGTTGGTGATTGAACCGCCCTTACAAATGTGGTTGCTTGGTTTTTACGCAGGCACCAACCGCCCTTACAAATGTGCACTGTAAGGGCGGTTGGTGATTGAACCGCTCTTACAAATGCACACATTTGTAAGGGCGGTTCAATCACCAAGTGCCCTTACAAATGTATTTGTAAGAGCGGGTGACTTACTGGGACCCGGCACGCCACTGTAAGGACGGTTGAAACACCAACCGCCCTTACAAATAAAACCCATGTGTTCTTACAAATCATTTTCTACGTAGTGGCGAGAACACAGTGTGTGAGAGCGAGAGCTCGATCAGACCCCACGTCGTCGTTGTGTTCCTCCTCGTCCTCAGGTGGTTGACAGCACAGTCACCGAGAACGTGGATCACTGCCACGTTCTATGTCCCAGAATCGTGTATTTCCATTCTGGAAACATGGATCTGTTTCGTTCAGTGGTGGAGCCAGGATTTTTATAGAGTCTGGGCACAGCATGGCGTAATACTCAGAGGCACGGGTTTGGACCGTCGGATCTATAGATTATATATGTTCAACGGGCGGCATGGCCCGACCCGGCACGGGCCCGTGCGAGCACGGCCCCGACCGTGCGGGCGAAGGGAGCCCGCCGTGCCACCGAAGTCGTGCCTCCATGGGATTCGTGCCTCGCCGGCGGCCCAAACACGGCTGTCGGGCCGTTTTCATGCGGGCTAGCCCGAAAAGCCTAGCCAAAATGACATGTCGGGCCGGCCCAAAGCCCGTTAATGGCAATAGACAGTATAGTATAGACGGCGGAGAAGGGGATGCAGCGGGGAGTCATCGGCGGCCGCCGGCGTTCTTGACACCAGATCCAGCGGTATAGAAGGCCAGATCGCGCTTGCCTTCTTCATCAGCGAGAGAAGGTGGCAAGAGAGCATGGGTGAGGGGCCGCGGAGGTCGGCCGCCGCTGCCGCTTGATGCGGTTGCCGCCAGCAGGCGAAGACGGCCGCTGCGGGGGCCGTGCCACCGTGGTCGCGTTGAGTAGGGACGGTGAGGAGGCGGGGCGCGTGGGGTAGCTGCCGGCGTTGCGTGCTTGCTTTGGAGGCGGCGGGCGTCGGCGCTGGACGGTTCGCGTGGAAAGGATGAGTCGATGAGGGGATCCGATGGAAGTGGCCTACTAATGGGCTAGTGGTCTCTTTTTTTTCTTTTTTTATTATGTGGTGTAATGGTTGATGGCTGTTAGTAAGATGTAGTAGTCACCGGGCCGATACCGGGCCAAATGCTATTTATCGGGCCGTGCCGTGCCGTCTGTCGTGCCTAAGTGACGGCCCGGGCACAGCCCTATGTATCGTGCCGTGCTGGCCCGGGCCCGTGGAATATTGGGCCGTGCCGTGTTCGGACCGGCTTAAAAAATCGTGCTTCGTGCTGGGCCACCGTGCTGCGGGTTGCATGCACATATATACTATAGATTATCACCGGGGTTTGCCGACACCGATATCTTTAAGCTAATCCTCTACTCCCTCCGTCCTATGAACTTTATCGTTGGAAAACCGTGTCCTCCTCATAATCACGCTTCCCGGGTGACATACTCCATGTGACAGAGGGAGTATATATTAGGCTCTTGTTCAGTCATAATTTCTAATAAAACATAATATCATACTAGCTTCTTATATGCTGACCCGATGCTTCATCTAGATAAATTCGCCCCGGTATACTTACATATAAAATACATAGTATTTGATATAACATTGATGTGATTAAAAGATAGGGTGCCCCGAAAGTTCAATCTGTGCTTGTTGAGTGATA
Organism: Chrysopogon serrulatus; assembly: GCA_015844335.1. Lineage (NCBI taxonomy): Eukaryota > Viridiplantae > Streptophyta > Magnoliopsida > Poales > Poaceae > Chrysopogon > Chrysopogon serrulatus. The sequence goes on from JADLZL010006433.1 coordinate 52,376, forward strand.
CTACACAATGGCGTAGCAATGATTTGCATCTAGAGTGGTCTATTATTTAAATTTTCCACTCAGGTGCGTTTGGATTGTGGGTTATGAGAGGTGGGATAGGGAAAGAGACATAGATGGATGGTTAAGATTAAATGACACATGAAGAATGGATGGCTGTGATACATTGATACCCTTTAGAGAGAGGGATATCATTTCACTATCCCATTTGCCAAACATGAACCTGAGAAGGGCAGCAAGCAGAGGCTGATCATCATTGCTTGATGCATGCCTTGATTGACTTAATACAATCTCTATCAATATAAAAACCACCAGTTAAAATTTCTCTACAGTCACACAAGCTAATCATCCACACAGTCAGTAGCTAAACTATATGTACCCACAAAATTATACCCACAAATAAGACAGACTTAAAACAAACGTATCAGATCTACTCTAACTTCTCTTATCTCTTACTCACTCAAATCCAAAGGCCCAGATTGTTTGGATCAAACTCATCACTCACCCGCTCCCACCTCCACCCTGCGTGCCGCCGCGCTTCTTCCACGCGCGGCTCCTCGATTCCTCCCGAGCCCGGCATGCGGCGACTCATTCATCACCGGCCTGCGGAGGAAGGCGCACGCCGCGGGGGAGTAGATCACCAGGGCAATCGCCCGCACGTAAGGGAAATCGGTCACCGCGAGGCGCTTCCACGCCCGTTCCGCCCGGCGCCCGGCTGTAGAGCCGGCGCTTCGCCATCCGCCGCTGCCCGCCTCCAAGCCTCGCCCTCGCCCGTCGTCTCCCGCCCGGCCAGCCGTAGGGCTGCTGCCCGCCGCTGCACGGACGCCACTCCGTCCGCCCGGCGCCCCGCCGTAGGGCGGCGTTACGCCGTCCGCCTCCATGCCGGGGACGCCCGGCGCCGCACCGTCCCGCCGCCGCCGCGAGACACCGCGGTGCTGCTCGGCCACCGTGGCACTGCGGGGGGCGCAGATAGGATCCAGAATCCTGGACATCGAAGCCTGTGTGAGTCTGTTTGCCGCTCCACCGCGTCTATCTTCAACCCTCTGGAGCGACGACGCTTCCTATTCTTCAGTGTGGCCGGCGGTTGCCCTTGGTGTGTAATCGTGTTCTTGCACATGTGAATGTGATCGGGACTCTGCCACTCGGGTGACGCCCACGACGGCAGTGGCGGGCCGGCTCTTAGCGACCATTGGCGTTTTCGCTTTGCGAACACCGAGCAGCAGCAGTCCGGCAGACCGGTAGAGACAGCAGGTACGTCTCGAATTCCCGCCAATAATGCAATCTAGCCTGTTGCCGTTCTCCTTTTCTTTTCAAATCCTCCCTTATGACTTTTTAGTCACGTTGATCAATTAAATTAGATTTGAACAAGAGACATGAGGTATTGCTGATGGCCAGTGAATGGCAATCGACATAGACACTGATTTAGGTTTTGGGATCTTTTTGTACAACGCTAGATTATTTTATTTCAGCTGTATGATTTTTATGCAGTATTGGATTATTCAAAAGACAAATTAAAATATTATATAATTCTCTTGGATTTGTTGGAACATGGAGTAGTATACAGATCTTTTCTACATTAAATACAATTGACTCATCTATTTCATGACGTCCATACTCCACATATCCTTTTTACCTCGATTTTACTGTGTTTCGTAATTCATATACATGTGTATCAATATTTAAAATGCTATATTCATAGTGGTTATAAAAGAAATTCAACAATGGGCCACTCTAGCTCTAAATTAAATCCTGGCTAATAAATAGACATTTCTAATTTCTAAGGTAATAACACATTGAAACTAATATATATTCCTGACCAGGTGGCTCTTCAAGCACTACCAAGCAGCTTCAAATCCGAAACTGGTACCTGAGTTTGGATGCGTCAGCCAAGGAAAAATTGCTACAGGAGAGACGGGAATATAAGAGGGCAAAAGCAATGGAAAACGAGCAGCGATCGTGCCCTAGAAGAAATGTTGATCCTATGCTTGTGCCACCTGTACAGATGACATGTGTACAGCACACTGACGTCGAGTTTGATGCTGCTTTATTCGAGCCTAGAAACCAGGATTCCGATGATGAAGGTGGGTTCTACACGTGCCTTCAACACTGTCATTTTTTATGGGAATTATGTTAAATTAATCGTGTTATTTTCACATGTCATGCAACAGGTCATCTAAATTGTTTGTGATGCATTTCAGGCTATGAAATTGTTTTTCCATGATAAAGTCTGCTTCGAGAAGTTGGTGAAGATAGCAATGCTATCTTTAAGTTTGGCAAGTGGCAATGATTCAGGAGCATTTGTTTCTTCTGCTATCGTCGGATCGTATTTGCAAAGAGATGGTATGGAGCATGCTAGGAAGATGTATAAGAGAAGGAAGATATATAAGAGAGGTATGAAAACTAATTGGGCAGTCGTCGTGTTACATACGTATTTTTGTGCTCTTGCAGGATGATGATGTTATGCAGTTATCATTTTGAGCAGTCTATCATGACAATTGTGACAATACTAATTTGTATAATTCGTATTTTGTTGGACTGTAGATTTTAGGGTCAGCCGGGTGCCAGGCAAGTGATATATGCGGGCAGTGGCTGACTGGCAGTACCGCAAATTATATTACTCCTTTTTTGCCATAATCTAGAACTAAAGGTATTGAACTTGTTTCAGTCTCCTTTTCTTTGTGTGACTCAACAGCTTGTTTGTAAGTGTAGATAAATGTATAGTATAGTGATCTCAAAAAGCTTTCGTACATGGAGCCTCGAGCAGTTCTCCCTGACTCATTGCCATACACAGAATCAACAATTTTAGGATGTGTAGTGTTTACCGCATATGGTGCCCTGAGGCATGCTGCTAAAATGTGTGCGGGTGATTCGTTAGGTGTGATCGGAGTTGGAGTGGTTGGGTCAAGGTCAGTTGATGTATTTTTATTGATTATGAAAGCACAAACATGATCATTTTTTCCTCTTGTATCTTATTAAAAGTAGATCTTTTGTTCTGTAGCTGTTTACAGATAGTAAAAGCCTTTGGAGCTTTCGAAATCATTACAGTGGATGTTCATGATGTGAAACTCCAGAATGCTAGAACACTTGGAGCAACCCACACCGTAAATGCAGCAAAAGAGGATGCCGTTGAAACTCCTAACTCATTGCAGTCGATTGTCAAAGTTCATGATCTATCAAAATAACCAATGGTGTTCAGTTAGAGCATTTTATATTTGTTGGATTGTGTGTTGATGTTTGAGACTCTTGAAGCCTTGTCTAAACCTAAGGGCAACTACAAAATATATATACTTTGGTTGTTTCATTTGTAGTACCAGATATTACCGTAGCGTTAGTATGGGCAATATACTAGTAAGTAAAAAACAGCAGTTGGATTTTTTTGTTCTTCAAGTCATTACTGGATTCTCTCCGTAATATAAGCTGCTGGTCTGCAAGCTGCTGCTGAGTACTCGGCTGGCACTCGTGCAGTGCAACTCGGCACATGCAAATCATAGGAGAGAGACGACAGCAGGTGAGCCTGGCCACCTGCACAGGGTGACCGGGCCTTGGCTCCACTGGCGGTTTCGTCTGACAGTGGAAAATCCCTTCTCAAAGAGTTCTACGTTCCATAATCCTCGTTTCTCGTACCTACGTACCGGAAACTTTTGTAACTGTGGTTGACGGTCGATGGAGTAGGACAGCGTGCCGTCATCACACGTGGCACGCCTATTTGCCAGTCGAAGCATGATCCGCCGTCACCGTTGGCGAAGGCGGCTGCGAGGCACAAGGGGTTCTTGCAGGCGTACGATCGAGGAGAGGGGGGATGGGGCTGCAGCGTCGGGGCAAGAGAAGGAAGATGCGAGCTGCCGTGAATTTGTTGCCGATGGATGCACTCGGCTCCAACCACCACCACGGAGACAAAGCTAGCTGAGGGGAGTTAAGTTAAGAGAACAGCCTGTGTAAATGCATTTACACAGGCGGTTCTCTTTTTGGGTCCACAGAATTTTTTTTACTGGCGTCATGAAATTGTGAACCGCCTGTGAAAAAAAAATACAAGGTGCCAGAAAAAATGATTTGTGTACTAGTCGATGTCCGATAGTTGTCGTACATTTTTCCAGGTCAGAGGAGCAGAGGAGATTATTTTATCCGGTTGTTTTGGCCAAAACGGATTGTAAAATTATTGTGCTCACTGGCCATCTAATCTAAGCAATGAATTTAAGACTGGATTGGAAGAACATTAGGGCCTCTAATTTAGGGGTTTTGGATTGCACCGGACATCCAAATAGACCGTAATGGGTATTTTGTTCAGATTTGAAAGTTAACCTGTATATCTATCTATTCCCTAATATTTAAAAGACAAAATTTCTATCTCTCTTTTTGTCTGGCCCATTTTATTCAAGCTCAACTGTTCTGTCCACTCACTTCCGGCCTGCACTTCACATCCATAGCCCAAGCACCTGTTCGTCTCCTGAAGCCACGGCCGCTCCCCTATCTGGCATGCAGCGGCACCGCCGAGCGGCACCGCCGTTCGCGTGCGCAGCATCACCAGCGCATAAATCCATGATGGCGCGACCCTCCGGTCGTGCAGCTCTGTCGTGCTGCCCAAGCTCCATCCCTTACCGGTGGCCACACACAGTGCCCCGTCCGAGCTGACCGAGGTTCGTCCTGCAAGCTGCTGCTATGGCGTCGCACCACCAAGCTCCGCCCCTTGCCGTCGGCGACACGCGCTACCCCGTCCAAGCTGTTCCGAGGTTCTTCCTCATGGCTACTGTGTTGGAACCAGGCGTATCCCTGGAGCTTGCGCTGGCTATGGTGGAGCAGCGGCGACCGTGGTCACCACGGCGAGCGTGAGATAGATATGAAACGCAACAACAAGAATGATTTGTGCTGCCAACTGTCGCAGCTTTCTCGGCCCCTCTTTGTTTCTTATTTATTCAGTACGATCGGGATCACGGAACAAACCTCCGAGTCTCCTGCGCCATAGCATACACCGTGAGCTACGCCGTTGCACCGCGACGCGCACCACATGCTGCAGCATATCCTATGGCGCTGACACAATGGACCAACCGGGCTGTGTCGTGGACCAAGCACGCCTCTGGCCACGCCCAACCCACTATCTGACTAACAGACTCGAAACATAATCTAAACTGAATGATGCAACAATTTAGCTACCAAGACACCCCCTAAACTTGTTGCAGCTCGACGACGCCCAAAGCCTTCCTCAGTTCCTGGAACCTGACTCGCCCAAGCGACTTCGTGAAGATGTCGGCCAACTGGTTTGCAGTGCCTACATGTTCCACCTCCACCTTTCCTTCCTCAATGCACTCACGCAGGAAGTGATACTTGGTATCAATATGTTTGCTCCTGTCGTGATGCACCGGATTCTTGCTCAGTGCGATGGTGGACATATTGTCCATGAGGAGCTTCACAGGCGCCTCCTTTGTTCCCATCAAGTCTCCCATTAGTCGACTTAACCATATGCCTTGACAGGCTGCAGCTGCCCCTGCCACATACTCGGCTTCACAGGATGAAAGAGCTATGATCTTTTGCTTTTGTGACGCCCAAGTGATCAAGTTCTTGCCAAGGAAATACACCACCCCCGTAGTACTCTTCCTGTCTTCTGCATCTCCTGCGAAGTCACTGTCGCTGAACCCAACCAAGAAAGTTTTCAGATCAGTGCCTCGCTCATACTTGCAGCCATACTTGATCGTTCCCTTCAAATATCTAAGTATGTGTTTAACAGCTGCCCAATGATCTTTACTAGGAGCCTCCATGTACCTGCTCACGACCCCAACAGCAAACGCCAAATCGGGCCTTGTGTTCACAATGTACCTGAGACTTCCTATCAAGCTTCTGTATGCAGTGGGATTCACAACCTCATCCTCCAACTTCTTGCTAAGTTTGAGCCTCGCCTCCATGGGTGTTGCACATGGATTACAATTCAACATCCCTGCTGTTTCTAGTATTTTTACTGCATAGGCACTCTGGCTCAGAGTGATTCCTTCACCTCCTTGTTTCACCTCGATCCCCAAATAGTAACTAAGGAGCCCAAGATCACTCATCGAGAACTTCTTCTTCATCTCCACTTTGAACTTGCCAATATCGCTGGCATTCGGTCCTGAGATGATCAGGTCATCGACATACACTCCAACAAGCAAGAAAGAGTTCTTGTTGCCTCTTCTGTACACTGCATGCTCTAGCTTACTCTTGACAAAACCCAGAGCAACGAGTTCTTTGTCAAGTTTGGCGTTCCAGGCTCTAGGTGCCTGCTTAAGCCCATAGAGTGCCTTCTTCAGTTTAAGCACTTTACTCTTGCTGCCCACACTGAAACCTGGAGGTTGTTGAACTTATACAGTTTCAGTTGTCTCCATTCAGGAATGCCGATTTGACATCCATATGGTGTACCTCCCATCCACTTTGCGCTGCAAGTGCCAACAACAGCCTCACTGTTTCAATTCTAGCAACCGGTGCAAAAACTTCCTCAAAGTCCACTCCTTGGCGTTGTGCATAGCCCTTCGCCACTAATCTCGCCTTGTGTTTGACAATTCTCCCCTCTGGATCCTTTTTCAGCTTGAAAACCCATTTGAGCCCAATAGCCCTTTGTTTGGCTGGCAGATCACACACAACCCAAGTTCCATTCTCCTCGATGGCTTGCATCTCAGCTCTCATTGCTTCATGCCAACAGTCCTCAGACATTGCATCTTCTACCGAGACCGGCTCGTCAACAGCCGAGAGACAGATCCCACTATACTCAAAATTTGTGAGCTCATCTGTACTATCAAGCAAATCAGGAGTAGTCCTGTATCTCCTCGGCGCACCATCTGAATCTTCAGAGGCATCTGACGGTGGCGTCGCCCAATGAATGTGTGGTGCTGCTCCCACTACTGACCCAGGTGGCGTGTGTGGTGGTGTCCTATGTGCACCCCCACCGGATGGAATTGCAGAACCAGGCGATCCAGGCGAAACCGGCTCGGCTTGATCAGCTGGTTCAGGACTGAAACCTGACGGCGAACCTGGCTGTGTTGCCGGATAATTAACAGTACCGTCAGTAAACTCCTCTTCTACTGAAAACTGTGGTGCCAGTACTGTCTCCCTGCCTGCTTTCTCCACCCAATTCCATCCTCTTTTCTCATCAAAGATCACGTCCCTAATCACGATCAACTTATCGTTGATGGGATCATACACTCGATAGCCTTTAGTTCCTAGTTCATATCCCAGAAAAACACCCGGTGTCGAACGATCTGCCAGTTTGTTTATCCCCGGCCCTGTGCGTTTTGCAAACGCCATACATCCAAAAGTACGCAGGTGCCGGACGCTCGGTTTTCTCCCGTACCAAGCCTGAAACGGAGTCTGACCTTTCAGACTTTTCGTCGGTGATCTATTCAGCAAGTACACTGCTGTTCGAACGGCTTCTCCCCAGAATTTTCCTGGCACATCGATGCTCTTTAGCAAACACCTCGCCATCTCAACAATGGACTGATTGCGCCATTCAACGACCCCATTCTGCTGTGGGGTATAGGCCGTTGTGGTGTTGCGTCTGATCCCTTGATCGATGCAGTATGCCTGAAAAGCTCCGAAGTTGAATTCCCCTCCGCGGTCAGTTCTGAACGCTTTAAGACGATGTCCATATTCGACTTCGGCTGCTACCTGGATCTTCTTGAAAAACTTCAGCGCCTCATCTTTCGACGCCAGTAGTTCCAGCCACATAAAACGACTGTAGTCATCCACGATTAGCAAGAAAAAGGATTTTCCACCCGGTGTCGGTGGTGTGATCTGCCCACAGAGATCACCATGGACTAACTCAAGTCCCATCGTTGCACGATATGCAGAAGCTTTTGGGAATGGTGTCCGGTGCTGTTTTCCTAGTGCACACCCATCACATACTTGCTCAGCACGCTTAATCAAAGGCAATCCCTCCACCATCTGCTGTCCTCCCAGATCACGAAGCGATCTGAAGTTCAGATGACCGTAACGAGCATGTCACAGCCAAGCCTCCTCACCCATCTTAGTCAATAGACAAACAGGAGCTGTCAAATTTGCCTTCATGACATACAAACGGTTTCTCCTCTCAGCTCGGATCAGCACACCAAGCCTCTCGGCATCTCTCTGTCGTCTTTCAAACACAGTCATCACACCATGATCGATTTCAACTCTGCACCCTCCTTCCTCTAACTAACCGAGACTAACAATATTGCATTTTAGAGATGGGATGTAATATACCTCGGTGAGCACCCGGTGATCGTTGTTCCGTCCAGCAAGCGCCACAGCACCTAAGCCTTGGATCTCCACCGTCGATCCGTCGCCGAAGCGCACCGCCCCCCGGACCGAATCGTCCAGAGTTGCTAGGGTGGCACGACACCCCGTCATATGATTCGTGGCGCCCGTGTCGAGGACCCACGCGCCTTCGCCATATTCTACCGGGAACACGCATTCTTGGTTCAGGAACACACGCTGCGTCCCCGGCGTGACTGTCTGCATGACGTTGTAGACTTGCGCCACTAGCAGGGCGCCTTCATGATCACCAGCGACATGGTGAGCGGCCTCCTGCCGCTCCTCCCCCTTTGGCTTCGTCTTGCACTCCTTCTCGAAGTGCCCGTAGATGTTGCACTTGCGACACCTACCCTTCCGTCGAGGTGTTCCCATCGACGTCAGCCTTGTACCGGAGTCACGCCCTTCGCCGCCGGCGCGTGCCCCAGACCTCTCCTTTTTGACATAGCGGCCATGACCCTTGCCTCCTCCATACCCCGATGACGAGTCCTGATCAGCACGGCCCTTCTGTCTCGCTGCCCATTCTTCTTCTGTCAGCAGGAGTTTCGGCATCTTCTCCGTGACCTACTCCACCGAGGGCTCGAATCAATCCTCCGCCGCCCTTAGCCTCCCCACAAGCTCCTCGATCGTGAGGGTTTTCAAGTCACTGAACATCTCAATTGCCACTGCTGCCTGATTGTAGCGAGGTGGCACTACTCGAAGAAACTTCTTCACCACCCTTGAGTCATCAACGCTCGTTTCTCCAAGGCCTTTCAAATCTGTTGCCAACTTCATGATCCGAATGGCAAAATCATCTATCGACTCTCCTGCCTTGAACGAGATTGATTCAAACTCGCCCAACAACTTCTAAGCGTTCACTTCCTTGACGCGATCTGCACCAAGATGCATCGTCTTGATCGTCTCCCATGCCTCCTTCACAGACTTCTTGTTAAGGAGCATCGAGTGCATCTCCGGTGGTACACTGCGGAGCATGGCTCCTAGAGCCAATCTGTCCCGATGTCTTTCTGCCTTCTCAGATTCAATAGTGTCCCAAAGGAACATGCCCTCTAGATTGCATTGGATATGCGAGGCTCACTCCTGGTAGTTTGTTCGGGTGAGCATCGGCCACACCAAGTTGCCGGCGGCCTGATTGAACGCCCGGTCCATTGACTCCTTGTCGCCCGACGTTCCCATCACCGTCGGCTGCAGTTCACGGCACCTTCTTCTCCGATCTGGTGAAGCCTTCCACCCGGCGTCTTCAGCACCTTCTCACCGCCACCACGCCCTCCTCGTCGAACCCCTCAGCTCTGATGCCACGTGTTGGAACCAGGCGTATCCCTGGAGCTTGTGCTGGCTATGGTGGAGCAGCGGTGACCGTGGTCACCACGGCGAGTGTGAGATAGATATGAAACGCAACAACAAGAATGATTTGTGCTGCCAACTGTCGCAGCTTTCTCGGCCCCTCTTTGTTTCTTATTTATTCAGTACGATCGGGATCACGGAACAAACCTCCGAGTCTCCCGCGCCATAGCATACACCGTGCGCTACGCCGTTGCACCGCGACGCGCACCACGTGCTGCAGCATATCCTATGGCACTGACACAATGGACCAACCAGGCTGTGTCGTGGACCAAGCACGCCTCTGGCCACGCCCAACCCGCTACCTGACTAACAGACTCGATGAACATAATCTAAACTGAATGATGCAACAATTTAGCTATCATACTGTTGGTGACGTCCTCTTCCCGCCTGCGATACGCATCTACCCCATCCGAGGTCCATCCTACTGTTATCAGTGTCGCGCCACCATGTTCAGCTCCATGCCGCTGATGAGGCAGCAACCAGCGACACGCATACTCCCTGTCTGAGATGCCCGAGGTTCGTCCTACGCATACTCCCTGTCCTTGTTGTCGTGTTGATATCAGTATAGCGGAATCGGTCTAAATCAAACTGTAACACCACGCCGCGCACTGCGCACGCATGGGCGACACCATCTATGCCACACACCATCAACTTATCTACAGAGGGAAGAGGACTCCCAACTCCGAGCACAGAGACGAACCACTCCACCTTTTTCACTTTTTCCTCTTTTTCCATATTCACCATCTTTCTTGTCCACTGAAGCCAAAGAGGCTTCTATGTATCCGACCCCCTCCCTTCGATCTATAAAAGGGAGGGCGAGTCACCTAGCTAAGGCATCGCCTCACATAACAACTCAACGCACTCACCCATATACACCACGTAACCTAGAGACTTGGGAGTCCTCGCCCTCTCTCGATCATTTATAACCCCTGCTACAGACCCACACTAAGTAACATAGCTCGCTCGAATTGGAAGTAGGGCATTTTGGCCTGAACTAGTATAATCCTTGTGTCCTCTTAGCGAACCCATCCAGATATAAACGTGCATTTTACAAATTTACTAGTTGGTGCAAATCTGAAACACCGATACATGTCATTGTATTTATGAACAAAGAGATGGTGAGAGTTAGCACTGTTTCCAACACATGTGAGTGATGAAAAATGAGTCATGAAACTTGCATTGAGAATAGGCCAAGTACTTCACATATATTTTGTACTTGTAAAAGTAAAGCAGGAGAACATGATTTTGAGACTGTAGAAGTGTAGACGATGATAGGACATGATTTCAAGAATGCAGAAGTATAGATGATGAGGTGTGCCACGTTGTTGACAATAAAAAATGTGCTAATATGGAGATTGAGCAACACCAAAAAGTTCTTAGCAGCGTGGAAGTGTTGAAAATTATTTGGCGTAAATAAAAGAAACAAACAAAAAGCGAAGAAGATGATGCCCACCCTGACAGAGTCAGCTCCCTAAGTAGTCGGCTCAGTCGACTCCCCAAATAGGCTAAGCCAACGACCCCTATGCCAGCCCTGTCACGGTGCCCGAGGCCTGTGAAAACCAGCATCGCTTTGGAATAGACCAGACTTGACGAGTTGACTCTTATAATAATTAACATAAAATTTTTAATAATTAACATAACATTTTTAATCGTGATGGCACATAGATCGAAGGACTAGTCATACTAGAGTACATATTGATATACTAATCATATCTAAATTAAAAGTAGAATTCAACAAAAAGGCTAACCAGCAAGGATTTCGTTGTTGACAGTGTAGATTAGTCTCATCCACCAATGACTAATAGGAAGTCACCCAAGAAATAACGACTCTCATTATTATTGCAACCAAGATTATGAGAGATTTTAGTCCTTCGAAAACAAATTGCATTGACATAATGATAGTAGGTTTCTTTTGTAGTTGAGATAAACGAGGATGGAAGGCAATTTCTAGCTAGTAGCTATCGTAATCTTGGCCCTCGGTCATTCCAACCTTAACCTGTCATCAGTTGTGTGTATTCCCTTAGTACTCCACTGAATAATCCTCTAAATCGGTATCAAAATAATATTCATCCTCTAAACCCATAGCAGCAGAAATTCTTGTAGGAAGAGTGAGATTCTTCACCCTACCACATTTCTTACGCAGCTCCTTATCCATCTCACGCTCGTCGAAAAAGCCATCTATGTGCAAAGTTTCCAATACTGGACAACTATCAAGGATGCCTTTTAGCCCCTTAGCCTTGAGGTCACAGTCATACAGTCCTAAGGTGTGTAACTTCAGCATTACTGGAATTTCTTCGTCAATTATCTCCTTCAAATATTCATCCTCGTTGCACTCAAGATCAAAGGCCGAAGCAAACATCAAAACATGTTTCTTGAGATGAGGGCAAGCTTGGCAAATAGATTGGAGCATGCTCTCGTCCCTATCTTAAATAGTATCGCTAAAATAAACTTCTAACTCCTCAAGAAGGGGGAGTTTCTTGAGTGCTTCAACTAAATCATCATCTGATTCATAATCACAGTAATATTCATTGATGTTTAGGCATTTCAAAGAGGGTGCTCTGCAAGAAACAGAAATAGTCAGTAATCCTATAGAATGAGTAGCTATGTAGATAAACCATGCATGTAAAGCGCTACATCACATATATAAATCTTTTCAATTCTACATATCTATGTCATATATTACAGTCTTCAGATGCATTTGCAAATTAACTTGCAAGATTTTATAGGAGCGACCCAAGATGCATTGTTGAATTTATTTGTCACCTAATTTTAATTTTAAACCAAAAAGAATCTATGTCTAATACACTTATGAGATTAAGAAAAAGCAAAAAGAAAACTAGAAAAAGGTCCATGGCATTGGACTTCAAGACGATCTTACATCTTAGACTAAATCAAAGAGTATATTCCAAATACAATTATTAGATCAACTGGAAAAAGTCTATTACTAAATCAAAGAGTCTATTATAGACAATAGTATTAAAGGCAGCCCCTACTTTGTCCAGATGGTCTAAATTTATTAGATCAACTGGAGAAAGGAAATATTAAGCTATACCATTAGATTTGATCATGATCTAATAGATTAGTCTAAAGGATAAATTCACCGAGAGGGTCTAAAAATTATGAGATTAGTTGTAAAAAATAAAATATAACAAAGCTGCACCTTTGGATTTTGTGATGTTCTAACGGTCTAAATTAGGCCAAAGAATGCATACCTATTAGAATTGTAAGACTATAATAAAAAAGAAATGAAGATGCATTGTTGATTTTTTTTTGTCGTCTAATGGTTTAGATTAAATCAAAGAGTCTTTGTCTATTACACTTATGAGATTAAGAAAAAGAAAAAAAGAAAAGTGGAAAAAAATTCCATGCCATTGGACTTTATGATGATCTTATATCTTAGATTAAATCAAAGAGCATATTCCAAATACAGTTACCAAATTGATATAACAAAACAATAAAGTTAGACTTTATGATAATTTCAGATTAAGGAGAAAAATTCCGTCCCTACCATTAATAGATTAGAAAGCAAATTAAAAATAATAAATTAATTAAGAAAAAATAATTTGGTTTTCATGCAAGTGGTAGTGAGATACTCACTCCGTCCCTAAATCGCTTTCGCTTCCCGAGAAACAACTGCCGGCAATTTTAATAAATAATAAATATCATCGATTAGTATCATAATTAGTATCATCGGAAAGATATTTGGATCTAGGTTTTTAACAAAATTATTTGGGGATATAAATATTGCATGTATTTTCTACAAATCAAGTCAAACTTGTGGCATGCATCCTCGACAACACTTATTTAGGGACGGAGAGAGTAAAAGAGATGATACAAGAAATACTTTATGCCAAAAACTCATCAACACTAACTATATCGAGTGTGTGCATCCAGTGTGTATGGAGAAAAAACCAACACAATTAAACAAACGAACAACGTGAATGCCCTATTTTTGATGAAAAACACCTCTTCACAATAGTCGACATGTGTTTAATAACTAAACTTATTTGTTCTCTCCTGCCAGTCGGCTAGAAGGTGGATTGATGTGTCTTCTCTCACAGAAGGTGGATTGATGTGTCTTCGTGTGTTTAACTAAACTTATTTGTTCTCTCCTATCAGTCGGCTAGAAAATCAGGATTCCCTGTGCTTTATGGAGATGGTTCACGTCCTTCAGTTCTGCAATTGCTGGCATAACGTTTCCAAAGGCTACCATCGTGGTAATGTATAAAGGAAAGGAAAAACAATTGAGTCTGTAAACAGATTATTGTGGCAAGCTTTCACTACGGTAAGAATCTCCAAAGTGAAACTGCATTATGCTTTGGGGAAATTTCAGGATTTAGTTACCAAGTTGAGACATGTAATGAGAGCAGCACTTTGCATGAACACTATTTTCCAGAGTTAGGAGAGAGGACCTTTATTCTCATATAGAAACCAAGAAAGCGTGAAAGAGATGCAGATTAACGAACACTCTGTTGACAATACCTTCTGTTTTAACAGGTTCCAATATATGCTAGAGCTCAAGACCTCTCACATTTGTTAGATCTTAAGAAAGCAGGAGCAACTGATGTTGTTGTCCTGGAAAATGCTGAGGTAATTTTCTCAACAATTTTCAGAAAATAACTTGTGGAAAGTCAATGCCATATTAATCGCAAGGTCTACTGGAAACACAAGATTTATAAGAAATCAGGTTGTTTATGTCAGAATCATGTGGGTGGTAGAAGAACAAATTAGGGTCTAGCTATAATAGCACTTGAAAGGCACGAGAAGCAGATAATGTTATGATCCAAATTCAAAAGCACATCTCCTATTATTCAAACAGCTTTATTAGAAACGGTTTACAAATTAGACTCTAATCACGATGCACATTTTTAATAAGTCAACGGCTGACGATAGTGTCTCCCTAAAGCAAGAAGGCAACAAAAGAACAAAAACCCAACACCACAATCCATCCATCCATACATACAAGGAGAATACACACCAACAACTCTATGATGCACAATTGAAAAGCACGAATTAAGGAGAATATATTGCTGTGATCCAAACTTCCACCACTCCTGTTGCCCAAAACATTGAACTCTTAGTAGAATCAATCTCTACATAAATATGAACAGGTTGTACTTTAGGACAGACACATCCCATATTTGCAAAAGAGGTTTCTTCACACTAACGTACCAGGCCTAGCTAACACAACAAATTAGAACTTATCAATTGTCATCGCCTCTACAAAATGACCTAAAAGAATTAGGGAGACATGAGTATTTCAATTTTTGACTGAAAACAGATGCAAACGTGGAGAGATCATTCCAATCTTTAATTTTCGGTAGTGAAATACCATCACGTAGTAGGTTAATCAGCTAATTTGCAATAAAATAAACTGCGTCCCTTCGATTTTTTTATGGGTCCCATCAATTGTTGGTAAAGCAGAGAATAGATCCAAAAGTGCAGCAGATCGGTGCTCGTAGTACCTTTTCATAAGCCTCGATATCGAGCTGGCTCGGCTCGGCTCGGCTCGGCTCGATAAGGCTCGTTAGGATAACGAGCTAGCTCGAGCTGGCTCGTTATAACTAACGAGCTGAAAAGCTGGCTCGGCTCGGCTCGCCCAAAAGCTCGGCTCGGCTCGTTTGGCTCGTGAGCCAGGGACACAGAAAATAAAATAAAGAATATCTTACATTCAGCTCGGCTCGTTAGGCTCGTGAGCAGCTCGTTAGGCTCGTTAATTCATCCATGCACAGCTCGTTTGGCTTGTTAGGCTCGCGAGCAGCTTGTTAGGCTCATTAATTCATCAATGCACGGCTCGTTAGGCTCGTGAAGGCTCGTGAGCAGCTCGTTAGACTCGTTAATTCATCGATGCACAGCTCGTTAGGCTCGCGAGCAGCTCGCGAGCTAGCTCGACTCGGCTCGTTATCCTAACGAGCTAAAACCTTGGCTCGGCTCGGCTCGTTAGGATAACGAGACGAGCCGAGCCGAGCCGAGCTGGCCGCGAGCCGAGCGAGCTAACGAGCTTCGAGTTTTTCGTCAGGGTTACCTTTTCACAAGATCGAGCAGATAGTCATGGTCGCAGCGTCCTTGGAAGGCCTCGCACTGTCCCGCGGCGCGATCCACGGCGACGAGCCTCATGGCCTTCTCCACAGCAGTGCGACGGCAACGCCAGTGCTCCTCGGCGGGGCTCTCCATGCCGACGCGGCGCCAAAGAGAGGGCTCCTCAAGCGCGACGCGGCGCCACGGCTTGCACGCGAACTCCGCAGCCAGCATGACCTCGCGTGGCCCCAGCCTCAGGAAGATCTCCAGAACGATGTCATGGGGCAGCGCAGCCCAGTCTCTCGTCTCCGCAGCCTGCAGGGATCCCGGCGCCGGCCGGGGACGCGGAGGTGCCATGCCGCCGTGGCGGCGGCTGGAGATGGAGGGGGACGGCGACGACATCGCTCATACAGAACGATGATTCGAGGGCAAAAGGAGGACTGGCGGCTTGATTTATAATTTTGGCCCGGTGCGTGCGATGGATTTGATTTTTGATTAAAAAAACATATGTACAGCACTCCAAAACGAGTACGTATATTAAGTTGCCATTATATCACGAGGTTTCCGAATTGAGGTGAGTTCGATTTCCGCGAACTGCAATTGGGTCGAACCAGCGCCCGGACGTCCGGCACGTGAGTGCGCCCAGGCGCCCGCCCGGCTCCACTCGGGGAAAAGGAAAATCCGTCCCCCCCCCTCCCCTAACAACCGCGCCCGCCCCCACCACCCCTGCCGCCGTACCCACCCATCAAGGAGGAGAAGAGAAGAGACCTCACCCGCCCTACCTATCCCTGCACGGAGGAGGAGAAAAAAAAATCGGAACCACCCTTCGTCGGCTCTCCATGAAAGGAGCCCGTCCCTGCACCCTACGAGCATGGGATCTGCCCCCTCCTCCCTCACTCCCCAACCTCGACCGACCCAGCACATCCGCCCACCACCAGCTCGCCCCCTACACAGCCACCCCCCAATCTATTTCCGGCTGCAACACAATGCACATGATAGTGCAACAAACAGTAAACATCACTGCGATTTAGAGACAAAATAGCTCCAACAATGGAGTAGAGAAGTTGAATCACCATGAACATATTATTACAGCAACAAAAAATACAAAAAAATAGTTGAGACATTAAATGGAGTTTGATGAAACACACTGAAAGGTGCTGCAACAACACCCGAACAGCTGCTGCAACAACACGCAAACACTTGTTGCAACATACAAAATGAAAGAACCTGAAATAAAAGAACAAACACAACTAAAACATTAAGTGGAGTTTGCTGAAACAACATAAACATGGTACTACAACAACACCCGAATGGCTGTTGCAACAACACGCAATATACTACTGCAATATGCAGATTAAAGAAACTGAAACAAAAGAACAAAGACAGCTGAAACATTGAGTGGAGTACACTGAAACACTATGAAACATAGTACTGCTACAACACCCGAATAACTATTGCAACAACACAAAACACACTACTAAAACATCACCCGAAAATTCAGTACCGCAACAACGATTGAAACCTACTGCAACATCTAGAGAGAACCGTTACAACAACGGCGAGATCTGAACCCGAGAGCTCACCGGAACCCTAGCCTACTGCAACATCACCCAAAAACGTACTGCAACTTCCATAAAACACCATTGCAACACGCGCGATAGCTGAACCCGAGAGCTCAACAAAACCCAAGCCACCACCAAAAAAAGCCCTTAGATCGGGGGGGGAGAAAGGAGAAGCACAAGGAGGGAGAGGGGTCATATCCAGAGGAGAAGGGGGAGGAGAGCTCAGATCTAGATCCAGAGGAGGAAGATGGAGGCCTCAGATTCAGATCCTCCCACCTACCTCGTCGAAGCCGCGCCATCGTCTCCTACTCCGGTTGCACGGAGGTAAGAGATGAGGGAGAGAGCAATGAGGGAGGGAGCATGCTGTCCTCGCCAGCCGCAGTTGTCGCCCCCTACTCCGGTGCGGGGAGGAGGACGAAGAAGGGAGGGAGGACAGCTCGCTAGAGGGAGGAGCAAGGGAGCGCGCGGCAGGGGGAGCGCACGCGTGCGGCGCGCAGTGGCAGGCTCGGGGAGGTGGGGGAATGGAGATGGAGTCACGGGCGCTGGAGGGATGTGGGGGATGTAGAAGTGGTGGGCAGTGGGCGGCCCAGTAGACAAGCGCCATGTCCGGACTCGAAGTTTTGGACGGACGTAAGATGGGTAGCATTACCGACTGCAATTGCGTCCGTATCTCTTCTCTTCTCTACGCCTAAAAATGCTAAGTAATCATCTATTGGTGATACTAAAACACATGTTCCGACTTTACTTCTCGGTTTCCCTTCCCGCATCGTTTTGTATTCAAAAGCAAGATACGAGTCTAGATCTGACATGAACTCTTTAAAAACTCGATCCAACACAGACTCTTCCCGCAACTGATTTCATTCATATACTTAAAGTAACGTATCATTATGTGTTTTCAGGCATTAATCTAGTTTAACAAAAAAAATGGAGATATTATTATGAAAGTCATGTGTTGGTACCTAGTGGGACCTGACCGGATTACAAAGCTGCTTAGCGGGCCCTGACTGGATTACAAAGCTGCCTAGCGGGGGCCTCCCTATTTGGCGCAAAAATAGAGAATTTATGAAAATTCAGGTGTGACTAGCTAGCGGGAGGTTTCAGATTAAAAAAATTGCTAATTTTTAAGCTAACTATGTAATTTATAAAAAAATATTGACACTGGCATCATCCTTAAGAAAACCACAAGCATAATCAATCTACAATGAGTATCCTTAAAAAAATGCCTGTCAATCTGTTCTTAGATAATACAACAACAACAAAGCCTTTTGTCCCAAGCAAGTTGGGGTAGCCTAAACGAAAAAGATAAACACATAAAGGGCACAAGACAGATAGAGTTAGGGTCACGGTTCAGACACGTCGATTGCTAGTCTCCCAGTGTCCTATCCATAGCTTAATCCTTGCAGATATTTCACTCCTTAAGGTCTCTCTTAACCAACTCGTCCCAAGTCAGTTTAGGTCGATCTCTACCGCTCTTTACAATATTAACCCGCTTTAGAACCCGACTACGCACTGGCGTCTCAGGATGTCTCCTTGGATATGTCGAAACCATCTCAACTGATGTTGAATCAATTTCTCCTCAATTGGTGCCACCCTAACCCTATGCCGAACATCGTCGTTTCGGACTCTATCTCTCCTTGTATGCCCACAAAACCAACGCAACATACACATCACTACTACACTCAAATGCTGGACATGTCACTTTTTTGCAGGCCAACATTTAGCACCGTATAACATCGTCGAGCGGATTGTCGTCCTATAAAACTTACCTTTTAGCTTCTGAGGCACCCTTTTATCATAACGGACGCTAGAAGCTTGACGCCATTTCAACCAACCGGCTGAAATTCTATGCCTAACATCTTCATCAATGTCGTCATCCTTTTGTAGCATTGATTCTAAATACCAAAAGGTACCCTTCTTGGCCACCACTTGCCCATCTATACTAACGTCTCCCTCTTCGTGCCTAGTCACGCTGAAATCGCACCTCATGTACTCGGTCTTGATCCTACTAAGTCTAAACCCTTTCGACTCTAACGTGTGTCTCCATAGTTCTAGCTTTCTATTAATCCCCGTCCTACTCTTGTCAACTAGCACCACATCATCAGCAAAGAGCATACACCAAGGGATATCACCTTGTATGTCCCTTGTGACCTCATCCATTACCAAAGCAAATAAATAAGGGCTCAATGCTGACCCCTCATGTAGCCCTATTTTAATTAGAAAGTCACTGGTGTCGCCATCACATGTTCAGACAAATGTCACCGCATCCCTATACATATCCTTAATGAGGGTAATGTACTTAGTTGGGTTTCTAAGGCTCACCACATGACATTTCTCGGTACTTGGTCATATGCCTTCTCGAGGTCAATGAAGACCATGTGCAAGTTCTTCTTGTGGTCCCTATATCTCCCAATCAATTGTCATATCAAGAAAATCGCCTCCATGCTCGACCTACTAGGCATGAACGCAAACTGGTTTTGGGTCACACTTGTCACTCCTCTTAGGGGGCACTCGATAACCCTCTCCTAGAGTTTCATCGTATGGCTCATCAACTTAATCCCATGGTAGTTAGTACAACTTTAAACATCTCCCTTATTCTTGAAGATCGGTATTAAAATACTTCTCCATTCTTCAGGCATCTTGTTTGACCGAAAGATGATGATGCCAACAAAATTTATTAAATTTTCTAGCCTTTCATACTGACCATTGTTAAAACTTCAGTACAAATATGAAAAATACCGGCAGTAAAATCTTTTTTTGTACTAGTAATGTAGACCATGTCTATGTCTAAGGCTGTTTGAAAAATTTAAAAAACTAATTCTCTAATAACTTAAAATAAAAATTGTACATGTACAATATCTAAACTAAAAAAAATTCATGTAGAAAATTGTGGACTATGGCATGCTCTACAATTTTGATATGAAGAAGTGTATGTATCATCCGATTTCATATAAAAATCAAACATGTTTTTCCTAATGTCAAAACGAAAGAGAGATCACATGATACGTGGATGCTGCATGCCACATTCACAAAGACAAAACCACCCAAAAAACCTCTTTGAAAACCACAAAGATTATGTATGTTAACCAGCTTCTAGTTTTTTTAATCAAACCAGCTTCTGGTTTTAATACCTTGTGCAATATGCTATAATACAACTGTAGAATATTTATTGTATTTGGGTAATCAACTAGTCATGCATG
Organism: Chrysopogon serrulatus; assembly: GCA_015844335.1. Taxonomy (NCBI): domain Eukaryota; kingdom Viridiplantae; phylum Streptophyta; class Magnoliopsida; order Poales; family Poaceae; genus Chrysopogon; species Chrysopogon serrulatus. The sequence continues at coordinate 72,735 of JADLZL010006433.1, forward strand.
GAGATGGAGGACAGGCTGTGTATGTCCTGTCGCCTGGAATTAAGGCTCGAACTATGGCATCGTGCATGCAGGCGAGAACGCAGTGTGTGAGAGCTCGATAGCTCGATCGATGAGACCCCACCTCGTTGTGTTCCTCCTCGGGTAGTAACGATGGTCATGGATGAAGCTGCCTGAAGGGCGCGCCGGAGTTGACGGTCGATGGAGTAGACAGCGCACCGGTGTTGCGCGTACGTGGGGTGCCCATTTGCCGGCCGAAGCATGATCCGCCGTCACCGTTGCCGCTGGCGGCAGCGAGGCACGAGGGGTTCTTGCAGGCGTACGATCGAGGAGAGGGAAGATCATGCGAGCTGCGCCTGCGGCGGTGTCACGGAAGAGAAGGAAGAGAAGGGAGATGTCCGATAGTTGTCGTATATTTTGCCAGACCAGGGGAGGAGAGAGGAGATTATTTTTATCCGCTTGTTTTGGCCAAAACCAATTGTAAAACTACTGTGCTAACTGGCCATCCAAGCAACGAATTCAAGACGGCAACGTATCCTGTGGAAACCAAGGTTGCTGTGCAATCTTGGAAACTTTCAATCAATATCGTGGGATCCATATCTGATGGCTTGGAAGAGAGGTGGGGTAATTTTGCACAAAACCGCCCGCCAGCCCCTCCGTCCGTTTCGCAAAAAAACGTCCCCATACTCGTGAGTCCCTCACGCGCCGATCCCCTCTTTCTTCTCCCCTACTCTTCCCGCGAGTTCCCCAGCTACCGATCCAGCTGGCCGCCGGAGGAGCCGCCCTGCAGGAGGAGCGCCCCTGGCCGGTCTGCCGCGCCCCTCCTCTATGACGTCGCCGATCGCCTTCGCCTTCTCTGGAGCCGAGCAGCCCGTCCGGAGATCCCACGCCCGCCTCACCAGCCGGCCGCCGGAGGAGCCGCCCTGCAGAAGGGCGCCCCTGGCCGGAGGAGCGCCCCACGCCCGCCGGAGGAGCGCCCCTGGCCGGAGGAGCGCCCCATGCCCGCCGGAGTAGCGCCCCACGCCCGCCGGAGGAGAGCGCCCATCCTGGGCTGCCCGCCTCAACGTCTTCGATTCTGCCTTTTCTCTGTAATGCCAATGGCAATTGTGCCTTCTGTGTGTGCCTTCTGTGTCTAATGCCTGAACAAAATGTTGTTTCGATTTGTAATCGCTGAGAGAGCTAGCTGATTGTACTGTGTGGATGTTTGTATGTCTGAATTTGCAATGGAATGAACTGAAATTGGTATAAGCTTCGAATGTCTATGACTCTATTGTTAATGAGTGATCTTGTATTCTGAAAGGCATGCCATTCTGAAAATAGGATGAACAGGCATGCATTCTCAGGATGTTATATCATCAATTCTCAGGCAATGAGCAATTCTCAGGCATGGTTCACTGGATGCATTCTCCATGCAATTCACTGATTCAAAAATTATATCAGCAATTGAAGCAGTGAGCCATTGAAAAAAATTCATGCTTTATAATTCACCAACACACTGAAAATTCATGCTTTATAATTCACCAACACACTGAAAATTAGCACTAGTCACATAGGAAAAATTCACCAACACACTGAAAATTAGCACTGAAAAATTCAAGTTTCTTGCTAACTTGACAGTCACATAGGAATACACTCGACAGATTGCAATGCTACCAAAATTGACATGAACTTGAAATATCAACCAACAACATTATTTGGGCAATTACGTGTGTCATGATCCACTAATTCCTTGCATTTTCCACACTTCCGTTTTTTGGGTGCCTTCTTCTCCTTGCCCTTCTTAATTCTTTTGTATCGACCTTTGGAGTTGATATCATTTGGTGGATGTATCTCGACTTCTTCTGGAATTTTGCCACCAAGGAATGATTCAAACTCATCTTGTTTATTAACTGTAGCAGCAGGAATGATATTTTGGAGAGGTTCTACAAGGTTTGATAAACTAGAATATAAAAATTCCATTCCTTGTTCAGAGTTTTTGGCCATCTGGATAAGATCTTCAAACTTGTTGCGTGAATCTGAAATTTTCCTCCACATTGCCACCTCCATAGGATCTTTAGCCTTTTCATCCAGAAGGTTACCTTCGTCATCGAAGAACAGTTCTCTATGAAAATAAATATCTGATCAGCACTATTGCACATAGAAAACAATACGTCCATAGAAAACAAAACAGCCGTGTGAACTCACCTTTTACACCTTTTCTCCCACCTCTTAATAAAATAAATCAATGGTATCTCATTTTGCCTCTCGCCTCTAAGCACGGGATGCCATAGGACTCATAAAATTTACAGGAGCACATACCAAACATGTCTGACTTGTTCATCCGAACCACTCGCTCTTTTCCAGACAGGCTAGTGATGGTGACAATTTTCATATCTTCAGGCTCTGAAATCCCTTGAATAAAGCAATGGTCTCTTGCAACTATGAGTTGTTCCTGAAACTTGCTGAAAATTTCATGAGTATATACCTCACTACATTGCTTCTCCATGGCCCATGGTGTCATCAATTTAGGATTGGTGTGAAGACTTTTATTGTCGGCTATCAACTCCTCCTGGCGCTGGCACTCCAAAGCTGTGTCAAACCTTAGCCAAAACTCAACAAAGGTCAATTTTCGATGAATGAAACGGTTAAAAAAAGAATTCGCACTCTCCGATCGTGATGTATCCTAAGGAGTCCTGCTAGAGATATGTCCATAAAGTATGCTGGAATCCATGATTCTCGAATGTCAAACTTAGTAGAAAACCACTCATTTCCAATGAGCCCATACTGTATCATGATAGAATTCCATTGAGACTCAAACTCATCTGAAGTCTCGGAGCCCCAAACACACTTGTTTAATATTTTCCAGAAATCCTCATCATTTCTTATGGTGGGCCCAACCTTCTCAGGTACCTTTTCCATGATATGCCACATGCAAAGTCTATGAGCTGTATTTGGTAGAATCTGAGCAATAGCAGCCTTAATGCTCGCATCTTCATCTGTTATGATCAGATGAGGTGCAACTCCACCCATAGCCTTAAGAAAGGTCTGAAACAACCATACGAATGACTCGATCTTTTCATCAGCCAAGAACCCTGCCCCTAGGAAAACACTTTGCAAGTGATGATTGACTCCAGTAAATGGCACAAACTTCATGTTATATTGGTTAGTAGTATATGTAGAATCTACCGAAAGCACATCACCAAAAACACTATAGTTTTTCCTGCATATGGCATCTGCCCAGAAGACACGCACAAGTCGTCCTTGTTTGTCCACCATAAACTCATAAAAGAAGGCAGGATTTACTTCCTTCTTTCGCTCAAGTTGATGCACAAACATTTGTGCATCAGCATCCTTGATTTTGCTCCTTAGGTCACGATAATAGTTCTTAAAATCCCTCAGCGTGCAACCAACATTCTCAAATCCACCATCACTGACTTGGAGAAGTCGAAATGCCTGAGACGTGCCAATGCTAGCCTTATGACAATTGAACAAAGTAGTCTTTGCCCTCTCACTAACATGACGGTTGGATCTGAGCATGTGCTTCTTATCTGGCGACACAAAACCATGGTTGTGCTCCTCAATGAATGAAAATATTTGATACTTCTTGTCACTGCCAAGCTTGACAACAATATGTGCTTGACAGCCACATCGGGTTTCCATCACATTTGATGTCTTCCTTTTTTTTACGGATCGATCACTAACATCTTGTACGGACTCCTTTCTGTACCCTTCTCTTGAGCAACAATATCGCTTGTAAAATATTTCCTCGTTTTGCTTCTTGTGCTGACCAACACGAACAGATAAACCAGCATCATGTGCATATGATTTGTAAAAATTCTCTACATCCGTGAGTATCAAATATCATTCCAACCATAGGCTTCAAATGTGCCTTGCCATTATCAGCTATATTAGGAGAAGATGCTGTCCGTGGTGTGCTTGGTTCTTCAAGGTGGGCTCCAACTCCGGCATCGATGTCCATGATGGTCATGACGACATCATCCATGGCAGAATGAACGACGACTGCAGGTTCACCGTACGCGGGATGCTGGACGTTAGCAATGATCGTACTCAAGATGAAAGTCATCAAGGTGAATGTCTTATAGGAAACCAACCTGCATTGGCCAAGTGCGCGTTCGTGGGCAGCATCGGGGCGGCGTTTGTGGGCATCATCGGGGTGGCGTTCGTGGCCAACATCAGAGTGGAGCTCGTGGGCACCATCCTAGCAGATGAGTCCGGCGGCCAGCGACGAGGACCGGACAGCCGAGCAGCGTTTGTGTCCGGCGGCCGGGGCAGCTTCATCTTCACCGTGGCGGCCGGCGGCTGCTGCTCATTCATCTTGACGGCGACGGTGGTCGGTGGATCGAAACAACGGCGGCGGCAGAGTTGAAACGACGCGACCCTGCCCAGTCGAAGAGGTTGCGTATGGAGTCTGTACCGCCTGGGATTAGGGGGAGGGGGTCATTAGCAAAAAACCAAGTTAACTAAGGCTAATGGTGGGCGTTTATTTGTAAAATTACCCCACCTCTCACCCTGGGCGTTGGATGAGCATCCTGAGGTCCACATCAAGAGTTTCCAAGATTGCACAGCACCCTTGGTCTCCACAGGATACGTTGCCATTCAAGACGGGACTGGAAGAACATTAATTAGTTAGGGCCTCTAATTTCCAAGGATTTTATTTTTTGGCGATCGGGGGCCTCGGCGAACGCGGGAACAAGGGTTTTGGATTGCACCGGACTTCCAAACTGGCCGTAATGGGTATTTTGTTCAGATTTGAAAGTTAACCCGTATATGTTCTCTAGTAATGGACTTCGATGGATTTTCAAATTCAGCAACGTTATGAAATTATTCAAACTTGACCCTTTTAATAAATATTAACATAAGATTTGTTCACCATGATGATGCACGGGTTGAGGGCTAGTCATAATTACTAATATATATTGATACAATCATATATCAAAATTAAAATAAAAAGCCTAACAAACTGTGGAAGTGGAACAATAAGACAATGCAGAAGGGTCTCTCATCCAGCATTGCCTGGTAGGACAAAAGGTGACATCATTATTATAGCAACCAATATCAAAAGAAATTTGATAGTCCTTCAAAAATAAATTTCATTGCTATAATGACAATTGGATTTTTTTTCATAACTGAGATAAACAAGGATGGAAGGCAAGTCCTAGCTTGCAGCTAGCGTAATCTTGGCCCTCAGTGCAACCTTAACCTGTCACATGTGTATTCCCTTAGTACTCATCCTCCTCATCCAGTGAATCCTCCTGTGAATCGCTATCAGCATAATAATATCCATCCTCCGGATCGATGGCAGCGGAAATTCTTGTAGGAAGAGTGAGATTCTTCACCCTAGCACATTTCATACGCAGCTCCTTATCCATCTCACGCTTGTCGAAATAGCCATCTATGTATAGAGTTTTTAGTACTGGACAGCTGTCAAGGATGGCTTTTAGCCCCTCGACCTCGAGCTCACAGTCATACAGTTCTAAGGTGCGTAACTTTGGCATTACTGGAATTTCTCCGTCAATTGTCTCCTTCGAATATTCATCTTCGTTGCACTCAAGGTCAGAGGCCGAAGCATACATCAAAACAAGTTTCTTGAGACGAGGGCAAGCTTTGCAAATGGATTGGAGCATGTTCTCTTCCCTGTCTAGAATAATATATGTGAAACAAACTTCTAACTCCTCAAGGAGTGGGAGCTTCATGAGTGCTTCAACTAAATCATCACCAGATCCAAAATCACTGTAATTTTCACTGATGTGGAGGCATTTCAAAGAGGGTGCTCTGCAAGAAACAAAAAAACTCAGTAATGCTAGAAAGAATAGCAATTTAGATAAACCATGTATGTGAAGCGCTACATCATAGATCTCTAAATCTTTTCAATTCTTGATATCTATAACAGTCCAAACAATAATGTTATATATCTTACGGTCTTCATATGCTTCTGCAAATTAACTTGCAAGGTTTTATAGGAGCGACCCAAGATCTATTATATAAAATAGTATTAAAAGCAGCCCCTAGTTTGTCCAGAGGGTCTAAAAGTTACGAGATTAATTGAAAGGAAATTAAGCTAAGGAAACTAAGCTATACCATTATATTTTCCATGATCTAATGATGATATATTCACCGACATGATCTAATAATTATGAGGCTAATTGTAAAAAAAGAAGTTGCACCTTTAGATTTTGTGATGTTCTAACAGTCTAAATTAGTCCAAAGAATCCATATGTCTAAATTAGCCCAAAGAATCCATACCTATTAGAATTGTAAGGTGATAATAACAAAAAACCAACATGCATTGTTGAATTTTTTTGATCATCTAATGGTTTAGATTAAATCAAAGATTCTGTCTAATACACTTACGAGATTAAGAAAAAGAAAATTAAGTGTGGAAACAGATCCAATGCATTAAACTACGTCAAAGACTATTCCAAATAGGAACGCATCTAGTGTAAACCAACTTCCCGTAATAACCCGCGCAAACCACGGCAAAAGGGTCCTCTAAATTCACCAAAAAAATCACACATGTAAATGATATGATGATACACAACCTTGTAAAATATCTTGTCCAAACTCAACTCCATTTATGAGATATAAAAATAACAATTTTCTAACAAATCATTTGGACAGCTTTCTGGCTTAAAATTTATTATTTTTATATCTCACAAACGAAGTTGAGTTTGGATAAGATATTTTACAAGATTATGTATCATTATATCATCTACATGTGTGATTTTTTTTTAATTTAGATGAATTTTTTACCGTGGTTTGCACGGGTTTTCACAGGAAGTTAGTTTGCACTAGGTAATGCTCCCATTCCAAATACAGTTACCAAATAAAATAATAAAGTTAGACTTTATAATAATTTAATGACTCAGACAGAAAAAAAAATCCATCCCTAGTATCATTAATGAAAAGCAAATTCAGAATAATAAACATTATCAAAGAAAAAATAATTTGATTTCAATTCGAGTGGTAGCGAGAAAAAAAGATAAGAGAGACATGAAAGACTTCATGCCAAGAAATTCATCAACGATTAACTATATTGAGTGTGTGTGTGTGTGTGTGTGTGTGTGTGTGTGTGTGTGTGTGTGTGTGTGTGTGTGTGTGTGTGTGTGAGTACGTATGGAGAAAAAACCAAAACAATCAAACATAAGAAAAAATTATTTATAGAAAAGAAATTTCAAGTAAAAAACTAATTATTATAGTGAGAAAATGCTAGTTATCTGTGCTATGTGTGGACAATGTTGTTAGTTTATTCATAAATGAAGAAGTTATTAACCATCTCATGCAATGTGTTCTCTCGGATGCACAAATTTTGGTTGAAACTAATAGGCTATATAACTTCATTACAATGTGTTTCCATTTTAATGTCTAGCCACAAATAGAAACAATTAAATATGAGGAAAGTCTGATAGCATTTTGAAATTCTGAAACAGATAATGGAAACACCTTAACAGTCATCATTTTTTTTTTCTAAAAATAAGTGTGGAAAGTAAATGCCATATTGTGGTGATAATGCCTTCACGGTCGGTACTTTTTTCTGAAAATAACTTGTGTAAAGTAAATGCCATATTATTCGCAAGAATTGTGAGATAGGCTAGATACATAAGATTTGTAAGATAGGCAAAATTCATCGTGGCAACACTCTGAAACCAGAAGATTTATATAATAATAAGGAGACTATACTATTGCAGGCTTCGGATGAACAGGAAGAAAGAAATCAGGGTACGGTTCTTTATGTAAAGTCATGTGGGTTGTAGAAGAACAAATTAGAGTCTATCTTTAATATGCACTTGAAAGGCAGAAGCTGGTAATGTTGTGATCCAAGTTCAAAAGCACAGCTCCTATAGTACACTTATCAGAATCGCCCTGCAAATTAGACTCTATGATGATGCACAATTTTTAAGAAGTCCACGGTGACGATAGTCTCTACCTAAATAATTTTTCACTCATGCCGGCAACGTCGGGAATAGAGGGCGTGGAAAAGTTCAGCATGGTTAGCTCACAAAAGCTACGATTGCAAGAAGGCGATAAACCGAAAAATGAACAAAAACCAAAACAACCACATAATAATACACACCAACAACTGTATGATGCACAATTGAAAAGCATTAACAAGGAGGAAACATATTGCTGTGTGATCCAAACTTCCAGAGCAGATCGGTAGTCGTGGATCGTAGTACCTTTCCACAAGCTTGAGCAGATCGTCGTCGTCGCAGTCTCCTTGGAAGGCTTCGCACTGCCCCGCGGCGCGATCCACGGCGACGAACTTCATGGCCGTCTCCACACCGACGCCACGGAAACGCCAACGCTTGTCGAGGACGTCCTCCATGCCGACGCGGCGCCAGAGGGAGGGTTCCTCAAGCGCGACGCGGCGCCACGGCTTGCACGCGAACTCCGCGCCCAGCATGACCTCGCGTGGCCCCAGCCTCAGGAAGATGTCCAGGACGATGTCCCGGGGCAGTGAAGTCCAGTCCCTCGCCTCCGCAGCCACCTGCAGGTATCCCGGCGCCGGCGGGGGAGGTGGAGGTGCCACCGTGCCGCCGTGGCGGCCGCTGAAGTTGGACGCGGACGACGACATCGCTTATACACCACGACGATCGAGGGGAAAGAGGACTGGCGGCGGCTTTTATTATTGCTGGCACGCGTTGCACACTTGCACTGCATGTGGGCCTTGGGCCGAGGAACGAAATGGAAGGTGTGTGCGTGCGACGGATTTGATTTGATACAAATTAAAAATACTCCAAAACAATTGATTTGTTACTAAGAATGCCGAGTATACCTATATTAACTTGCCATTATATCATGAATTCATGATACTAGAAATAGATCCGATGAAAATGGATCCCAAAAATCAGTATTTAGTGGCCGTCACCGTGTCCCAATCTAAGATATACATGCATATCCTCTGCATCTGAGATTCTGAGGTCAGTGGTAAAGTTCACCGCACCTCTAAATCCAGGCTGTCGATCCAGGGTATACTCGCTCGATCGAAAAAGACCATCATATTTTATTTCCGTGCTATAGTTTGACTTAATTTATAGAAAATACATACAATATTTGTATCTCTAATAATATTAATTATGTACCATAAATATTAATAATTCATATAGAGAAATTCCATCCTACTCCTAGGGAGAAGCTACTCCCACCCGGTAATAAACACACGACGTCCAGGGAGTCCGTGTGCGGATGACGTCGTTCCAGCGTCGTTACGGCGACGTCGTTCCAGCGTCGTTACGGCCCGTGGTGCCGGATTTCTTATTAACGGGTTTCAAAAAGTGGACCCGTTAATCCAACATATATAATTAACTCTAATCCTAATCATCTCTATCCTCTCCACTCGCACGGCAGATGGAAGCGGCGGCGACAGCTACACCGGGCTCCACCGCGGCTTCTTCCCATCGGCGCAACAGATCCACCGCGGTAGCGACAACATCGAGCCCTCCCCACTCCAAGCAGCGCCGCCGGCAGCCTGTCCTGCACCCTCGGCGACGGCGTCCCCTCCCATCTCCAGCAGCATCGATAGCGGCGGCGCGGCTCTCCGGCCTCCGGCCCCAACGGCGGCGTGGATTTCTTCCACCACCAGCAGCAGCGCGCGGGTCTCCAATTGGGGATGGCGGCCCCGTCCTCACTAGCACGACGGGCAGCGCCCACCGGCATGACGCGTCGATGGAATCCAGGTATGGTCACATAATCTTTACTGTAGTGATGGATTAGTTTATTCCAATCTAATGTCACCTTGCAAATATGGAGGAATTCTCAAGTGGCTACAACGCTTCCATGAATCAAATAGGTTTCGTTTCGTGCTAATTTGCATGCTCCTAAATCGTAATATCTGCACAGATCGGTTCTTGTTTTTTACAAACTGATTTGGGGATTAAAACAAAAATTAGGGTAGAGCAATTGCAGATCTCTCGTCCTTCTGATCCAGTCCAACAAGGTGCTGGCACCACTATGGCCTCCGCCTGCGTTGTTACATGCGCATGTATAATCGGATGAGAGGTTATGGTGCTCCATTTACTCACAGGATAGAGCATCTCCAACAACTCCCTAAATCAACTTTGGTATTCTTATAAACTTGGCAAAAACACAAAAATCCCTCTCCAACAACTCCCTTAAATCAACTTGGTATTTATTCCAAGTGCGTATCCATCGGTGCCGCACGCTGAAATCTCCTCCGCACTTCCTATCGCGGCGCATATCGACGCTTCCGCGCTCGGCCAAGGCCAAGGCTCTCTCCTTTGCCGCCGCTCGTGCCTGCCGTCGCCACCCCACGCCTCCGCCCCCCCCTCCCCCACCTCCGCCCGCGCCGCGCTCTCGCCGCAGGCGCGCGAGCGTGGGGGCCGCAGCAGCAACGAGCGAAGCTGCCGCGCCCCCCGCCGTCCCCCTCGCCGCTGGCTGCGCTGACCCGCAGAGTCTGGCGGGAGGCGTCGGCCAGCCGCCGCCGTGTCCCGAGAGGGCGGAGGAGGAGCGGTAGCACGGGGAGGAGGAGCGGAAAGCTTGAGCATGCTCCCACAACCCGGCGCAGCCGCAAGCCCCGAGAGCCCCCGATGGCCGCCAGCTAGCAGGCATGATGGCCTCGCGCCCGCCGAGTAGCCCAAAGACTACCCACTCCAAGACCTTGGCCGCGGCTGAATCACATCAAGGCTTTCAGCGGTAGGGAAGACGGCGGCGCATTGGCGATGGGTGCGAGCGGACGGGGGATCGGATCATGGATTTGGAACGGGGAGGCGACGGGGACTAAGCGGTTGCGGAGAGCATCGGGAGGGGAAAGAAACGACGAGCGGTTGACATGAATAGATTACACTTTCCGGACTTTTCTCGAAAAAGTGCCGCATTACGTAGAGTTATAGACACGCCCTTGATTAATTTCGGGAAAGTTCAGGGGACCAATCTGCAAAGTCGCGGAGTTGGATTTCCTTCCGGTGGGCCTGTTTTTACCAAGTTGGAATAGCAAATTGTTGGAGAGAGGATTTTTTTTCACTTGCCAAATGAAATAGCAACTTGCTAAACCATAAGATTTGACAAGTCAATTTTACCAAGTTGTTGGAGATGGTCTAAGGCAGTACGCTCTGATTTGCTGATTCTAAACCACATGATTTCTCATACTGCTTGCAGGTGTTACTGCTCCAAAAATCGTCGGGAACCGCAGGATGAATGTGCATGATGCTGCACTCTCGATACATCATACATCAATAGTATCACTTTGTACTTATAGACTAGACTAGAGTATCACTAGATACATGTTCTGTACAGTTACTTTAAATATTATATTCCAACTTAATAGTATAGACATATACTCCCTTGTATGTACGGACGTGTATGTATGTACTAATACTCCTTTTCTGGATGATATGTACATACTCATTTGAAAAAAAAAGGTAAAAACAAGTACTAACATACCTTTTCTTGATAGTACAAGTATGCACATATACAACTAATATAATACTGCTTTGATGTATGTAGTCGTATAAAATATTCTACTTAAGTATGTGTTAAACTTAAACGTTTCTGTATATGAGCCACATAATAAAAAATCAAGTATGCATATTTAAATTAGTATGGGCACATACTGCTTCCTCTATTCTAATTTAAATATAATAATGATTTAGTGTATCTGATCAAATTATCTTATAGGAATATCAATTGTCTAGACAAATTTAGCTGCTTGTCATAGATATACGCCTCCATGTTAAAAAGGTGTACACAAGCGTATCAATTTTTCTCTAAAAAAATAGATACTGTACAAGATAAACACTAAAATAATTTAAGTATATGGATATACTCAAGTGCGATATGCAAGTATGCAAGTATACTCACTTTTCTAATTAAAGTACATGAATATACACCCAAGCACAAGTATACAGATATGCTATTTTTTTTTCATAATAAATGCAAAAGTACATACGTCGGGAGAGCATTTAGTATCCACAGTATTTGGCCAGGGGTAACGTCCGCCTTCTTGCATACGCGGATATAAAAAAATATCCTGTATACAGGCATGCGACACGCATTCTCGTCGTTCATGTCGCATACTCGTCGTTCAATACGTCACATACAATTGGATTTATCCAAACCCGTTCGCACCGTAGACGGGCCGCAGCCCCCGATGGCTCCGTTAGCTACAATGCCTCCCGTTACTTGCGACCGCCGCACTGGATGGAACGGACCTACGCGCATACGTATACTTCTGTGCGGGAGTAATTACTACCGGGAGTAGAAAAACCTCTTCCATTCATATATATATATATATATATATTCAAAATTGATTCTCAGAAAGCAAAACAACAATTATTTAGGGACAGAAGAAGTAATCACTTGTGTTGTACGCATGTAAATTGCGGCAACAAGAGATCTAAAGTCGGATGTGTGCCTTTAGCACGGCACTAAAAACTAAAGTTGCTTTCAGGAAAGTAAAAAAAAACTCAACTTGTGAGGGGTAAGCCACCCCTTGGGCATTGATGTGATAGAGAAGACAATTTTATATAGGCCGCCCCACTTTAACACAGGTGTATCGTAGCCCTATGAGAACTGAGCGCTGATTCTATAGATGTTTGCACTTAAGATTTTTTGCCCAAAGTAACTAGTGCAAGTTGACATATATAAAGCAAGATTGCAGATGGCACAACCAATTTTTTTCAATAAAGGAAAGCTTTTATTACGTTTCAAGATCATATATAGGTGGCACAACCAGTTTAGTTGTTGGAAGTATCGCATGAGAAGATCGCGGTCATAGATTCCATCATCATTCCAACAAAATCAGCCCATCATTATTCCAACAAAATCAGCCAGGGAAGGTCGAAGTCAGTTGCCAAGGAAATCCATAATCCATAAGGTCAACGTCATCACTAAGATAATGGTACTGATGGTAGCGACGGCATATCCACTAGTATATATATAGAAATTGGGATGCGTTTGGGGTTTGCTGACCTGTTTTTTTTCCGCAGGTGGTTCATAATGAGTTGACGCACATGGTTATATATGAATCCGTCAGTGCAGACCTACAACTACAAAGGCGTCACTCTTAACTGAATCGCTAGTTATCATGCATAGTCAAGGTCATCACTATAACCATGAACAGTTCTCCAAAATTCACCTTCATTGCTCCATTCATAATCCTCGTCATAGTAATATTCTTCAGCCATGCCATCTGGAAGGGTTAGGTTCTTCAGTTTCACAAATTTTTCCCTTAGCTCTGCATCCATCTCGCCATCAAAATAGCTCGTAATGTAGAGGATTCGAATATAGGGCAGTGATCAAGTATGGTTGTCGATCCTTCAGTAGTGAGGTCATCCAACAAGTCTAAGGAGCGTAGCTCACACATTGTTGTAAACATGTCCCTTGATATTTTCCCATAATCTGATCATCAATATAATAATATTCATCGATACTGAACCTCATTATGAGTTTCCTGAGAAGTGAAAAAGCTTGACACACGGATTCAAACAAATTATTAATGCGAGCTACTGCTATGAAACGAGGGAGATATTTCAAGATCATAGAGGAATGCGAGATTCTTTAGCACTACATTATGTGGGACTACAAGCAGGGCAGCTCATTGTTCATGTGGAGTGACTTGTACGCATCTTTATGCATGATTTATAACTAGAAGCTTTGGTGGTAGCTAGATTCGATGATGGAGAACCAAGTAGGTGCTTAGGTGGATCCAACAGTCCCTAACACTACCTTGTCAAACACAACCTAGCAGTGATGCCTTCATGCCGCTATCAGAGCCATGAGCCGGCGTTGGCTTGTCACTGCCAAGTGGTATCTGATCAGACAGTGATGACCTCACTATCAATGTTAGTTCATTGCTCTAACTAGCAATGATTGGGCTTCATTGCCAGTTCACTCGGATCTATCCCCACCAAATAAATGTCTGGATCCTAGCCTTACGATCCATATTGAAACTAGATCACTGCCAGGAGGGAAATGGGGACGAGGACGACATCGATTACACAGACGAGGGCAAAGGAGTTCCGGCCTTGGACTGGCAGCTCCTTTATTATTGGCACGCGATGCTTGTGGGCTGCTGGGCCGAGGAAATAGAAGGTGGATCCCCGGGTCTCCACCGGCGATGCACACTAACTAGGACATCAGGCGCCCTTTGGGCGCCCTACCATGAATAATCTACTACAATCTTGAATTTTAACAGGCTCAGCTTGTTACTTTGTCAATCTAATACATCTTGTTACTCTAGAACAGGAGGACTATTTCGTAAAACCTATAACGATAAACTATATAGCCAAAAATAGAGAAGATTTTTTTAGCGTACATATGCATGATCTATAACAGGCTAAAGCCAGATAATATAAATTTCATGTAGTTGAAGACAGAAGACAAATAAAAAAAAAATCAAAGCTATGTAGTGCTGCCTATAGCTACATCAGCAGAACTTCAATTGCAGCAGCTATACAGCTACAGGCAGCAGTAAAAAGTCAAGCAAACATTCTGTAGTAGCTGTTTTCAGCTGCTGCATTTTCACCAGTGCAACATCACAAAAACTGCCTGGAACAACACGCTGAAGTTGCAAATGGTAGGAATAAATTGTCAACAATATTATGGTCTTTGAATTTACAAACAATAAATCTGTATAATACTATGGTTTCATTACTCTTAAGGTTTTCAGACAAATGATCCATTAGCAACACATACAAGAATCAGGTGGCACATCCCACATTACTACTGCTTGTTGTGATGGTTCAAAACACTAAGCATCCATAGGACTACAGGAAGACATGCTCTTAGGAGAAGGGACACATCTACTGGGTTAGAGGATGCTGTTAGTCTCGGAGAGCAATGGATAAGCTGTTGACGTCATAATTATCTTCAGGTGCCTGCAAATGCAATATGGAGAGTTATTCTGCTTGCAAGCACTGGAGAGATTATCTAGTTAATTGGGAACTCTACATTTAATAACATAGATTCATCCTTTTTACATAGTACTGATGTATAGGATAAGAGGCACACTTCCCGTACATGAACCCTTTGTTGTACCTAAGAGAGCAAATACAGTATATAATTAAGTGTTATACATAAGTGCCCTAAACAAATCTTGAACGCCCAACTCAACAGGTTGTCCAAACAGTTATTGCCTTGTCTGAAAAAGTAAAAGAGATATAGCCATGCAGATGATTAAGTCAGAATACTTCACATATATTATTATTAATATCCAAGTCACCAGAAGTGGCACAATTAGCTGATAAAATTGGTGTTTCGATTTATAGACATACCAATGCATATGACGATCACAAAGAGTAGTAGGGTGGGTATGAAGCAATATTGAAAAAGCAATTAAACCCCTCAAAAAGTTACAGTGGAATTATTTACTAATTGTAACAGAAAATGACTGCTCTGAACTAAAAGTTCAAAGCAAAATGTGATATCTTAATAGGAAATTAAACCTATTTCAATTTAATTAAGGGTTCTTTCATTGTCCAACAAAGCTTAGAACTCCAGTAATGAGAGGCAGTACTTGGAGGTAACAGTTAAATTAGATTATACTAAGGCATCTATAGCAGTTTGTTGAACCTTGATAGACGGATCACAATCTTGTAATTTTTCTATAGGAATAGAAGCATGCATAACTACTTTTTAATATCCTTTCCTCCTTTTGGTCACTCCAAACATTAGGATAAAAATAGATATACCTTGAAAGGAGCATGATTCCACTAAACCTTTTTACTGGGAGGGTGTAATAGCTTAACAACAATGTGTAAGATAAGAAGCTTTCTAATGAATATCACTGTATGTCTGTTTCAGAAAATGATGAAAAGGGGTTAAAAGTGTTCTGATATTCTCATGTACTGTCCCAAATTTATAGTTCTCTCTTTACTCCGATTATTTCAAATCACTGACAGCATGTTTGTTCATAACAGGCAGGGGTTTATTATATCTGTGATCTAACCATCTTGTTTTCACATAAGGCAAAGTTACTATAGGGTTGGCAAGAAGTAGATACCAAATTTTTATTGACAGGAACTGTGCATCAGATCCACTCACCAAAATCCTAGCTCCATTCTCCAGCAGAAAACACAAAGGACGTTAGTTTCAGACTTCAGAATAGGAGATAGCAGAGTTGAGGATAAGAATAGTATGTTTATTCAGTAATGGCAAACACCAAGTACTGACCAATACACGGTCATACACAAAAGGGCTGGCTACAACCGCAACTGGTGGAGACAAATGGCGGGTGCTCTATTTTTGCGATTAAGCATCTTTGCTTGATCTGTGAAGAGAAAAATTATTAGAAGCATGGACGAAACCAAATGATATTAATCATCCTTAATCGAAGGCATAATATAGGCACATCCCTGCGCCAGCGTGCCACAGAGGTGGTTCTCACCGCTTATGGATCTCCAGGCATGGATCTGGTGCAGCCCATCGCTGATCTGACAGCTGGCGCCGAGACCCACGCGGAGGACCTTGCCCTCCATGTTGAACTAAGGGAACATGAGTCATGGAGAGAGGAAAAGAAGTTGCTCGACTGTACTGTTGATTAGCGTCGCGGCCTCCGGGTTGTTGCTATCACCACACGAGCACCCGCGGCGCCGCTGTGCAGCACCCGCGGTGCCCCTATGCAGCACGCCGCCTCCCCCACGGTCCAGGTGCGCCCCGCGAACCACCCAAGCGTCGATGCGAGAGCGAGAAGAGGAGAGAGAGGAAAGAGGGATCGGGAGGGAGGGAGGGGCAGGCTGCGGCCTTGGGTGGGAGCAGGGGGTTTCTGAAAAGTTTTAAGGGGCTTTTCGAAACAAAGATTCGATTTTAGAATTTTTCCTTCTTCACATAGAAATAAAATTTAGTTTAGGGGTCTGTATGAAATATATTAGAACGCATTTACTGTTTTAGACAGATGAGTTGGACTGCGGGTTGATTTTACAAAACGTAGAGGGCTTTTATGTAAACCTTGCAGTGTACGCGTGTCAGCGCGCGGATGAGCCACCAATGCTTCGAATTCTCTCGTTCCACCGAAGTCGAGTGAGTTTAAACCAACCCTGATAAGTTTGCAATAAATCCATACCTTGCATTGCTCGAAACAGACAAATTTTTACACAGAAATATAAAGTGGATCCGAGCCTCTCTTAAGCAAAATACTCCGGATCTCCAGAGCATAAAAGAGATTTGACATAGCATAGAACATTAAGCATGTAAAGAGTAAGTGAGATAGATACGAAAATTGCAAGGACGTCGCACGTTGCGATATCAAAACTCAGATAGAGCTGCAGCTTAAGCACTTTGCCCATAGTAGTGCAAGTTCACATACTCCCTCTATATAGGAAAAAAACGTCGTTTTGGACAAGGTTTTGGTCAAACCTTAGGAACATAAATCATGAATAACTTTTACATTGTTGAGTTTGAAAATATGAAAACCATATGAATAGATTTGTCATGAAAAATACTTTCATAAAAGTATAAATATATCACTTTGTGATGAGTATTTTTATAATAATATGAAGTCAAAGTTATACTTTGGAGACCGTGTCATTGTCCAAAACGACATTCTTTTCCTATACGGAGGGAGTATAAAACAAGATGGCACAGGTGGCACAACCCACTAGATGCAAGTATTCCTAATAATGCATGAGAAGTCAAAATATTTATGTCCTGATATAGTGGTTCAGTTACACAGATGCCATCACCGCAACAAAATCAGCTAGGGGAGATCGCAGTCAGTCGCAAGGAAATCCAAAATCCGTAAGGTCAAGGTCATCACAAAGATAATGGTACTGAGGATGGTAGGGCATCTCCCAGCTAGTATAGTGAAGGTAATCTCTAAGATCATGATCAGTTCTCCCAAATTCACCATCATTGCTCCATTCATACTCCTCGTCAGCCGAGCCATATGGAAGGGTCAGGTTCTTCACTTTCGCACATCTTTCCCTTAGCTCTGCATCCATCTCACCTTCAAAACAACCCGTAATGCAGAGAGATTCGAGTACAGGGCAGTGATCAAGTATGGCTGTCAAACCTTCAGCAGTGAGGTCACACTCCAACAATTCTAAGGAGCGTAACTCACACATTGTTGTAACTATCCCTTTAATCTTTTCCCTGATCTGGTCATCGCCATAATAATATGCTAAAGTACTGAACCTGATTCTGAGTTTCCTGAGAAGGGGGCAGGCTTGGCACACAGATTCAAGCAAATTCTCAGTGCTACTGCTAAGCAACGATGGAGATATTTCAAGATCCTCGAGGAGAGGGAGATTCTTGAGCACTGCATCAAGCACTTGGTTGTGTCCATCGAAACTTGGGAGATGGAGGCTTTTCAAAGAGGGTGCTCTGTAATAAGGAATGTCATAAATCAGACAATCTATATGTGTAAACTAAATATGGAAGTAATAAAGGTAGTAATTAACTTAATAAGCAAAACTTCATAGCTAAATGTGAATCCCATCTTGACAACAACATAATCAGTTAGACTAAAATATGATGTATATTCCTTGAAAGAGACCATAATATTAGCAGTTACTCATTAGGCCTTGTTTGGCTGCACCTAAATACACTTCAATCCCTACGGTTTTGAGGGGATTGAAGTGTATTTTAGTTCAAAATACACCACAATCCTCTCAAAACCGTAGGGATTGGAGTGTATTTAGGTGCAGCCAAACAAGGCCTTAGCTGTAAACCATCAACAATCCTTTTTATAAAACCTGAAACCCACCCAAAACACTAATACATTATCAGTCCAACCTACAAATTAGAGAATAGTTACACTTACGCCAATTGACAGTCATAATAAGCTGACATAACTCAAGCAAACTTCATCTATGCAAATCATCTTTTAAACTTCCGCAATTCAAATTCAATATAGCTGATTTGTAAACTGTACATTACCAATGCCAAGATGCCACTAGTCCAAAGTCCATCACTTACACAGATAAGAAATTTGAAAACCTAAGTGCTATTTAAAGCAGATACATCATGATACTGAAAAAAAAATGGAAATGACTAACGAGACAAGAGGCAAAAAAATGTAAACCCATACCTTTCCACCAAATAGGGCAGCATGTCATCGTCGCCGAAGGATCCTGAGAAGGCTTCGCACTGCCCCGCGCCACGGTCGAGCGCGGCACGCGCCACCGCGCGCCCGACGGGGGACAACGTCGAGACCGTGCCCATGTCGATGCGTCGCCACAGCAGGGGCTCATCGACGGCGACGCGCCGCCACGCCGTGCACACGAGCTCCGCGCCCTGCATGATCTCTTGGGGACAAGCTTGAGGAAGACGGCTAACAGGATGTCCTGAGGCAGCGCCGCCCAGTCCCTCGCCTCACTGGGCGCTGATGAAGGCGAGGGAGGTTCCGCTCTGCGGCGGCGGCGGCCGCCGCCGCCGCGGCGGTGTAGGGAGGATGGCATAGCTGTGGTCGGTCTGTGAAATCTTCGGCAGATGAAAACGTTGGTGTGTGTGCTCTGTGGAGAACAATTGCGCTGCCGCCTGCAGTTTTTATTGACGCTTGTGCTGCATGCATTGATGCACAGGTGCAGAAGACGAAGGGTCCCGTAGTGGAAATAGAAGTTATCGTCATTAATGCACAAATGCATTTTAAGTTTCTACTCTAATTCACAGTGGCAGTAGAAGTTATTGTCCTACTAATCAACATTGTGGCAACAGTGTTGTTGCAAACTTTGCCATGAAGCGTTGTTGTCACGATATTTATAAGATATTGCCACGCAATTGTTCCATATATATTGCAATAGGTTCTATTACCACCAAAATCGTTTTGTGGCTATAGCCTCAATTTGTCACACATATATTGTTTCATTGCAATAATAGGGTTAATTGCCACGGAAATTGTTTTGTGGCAAGAAAAGATAGTACAACGAAATATATTTGCGATTGTGAAT
Organism: Chrysopogon serrulatus; assembly: GCA_015844335.1. Lineage (NCBI taxonomy): Eukaryota > Viridiplantae > Streptophyta > Magnoliopsida > Poales > Poaceae > Chrysopogon > Chrysopogon serrulatus. The sequence goes on from JADLZL010006433.1 coordinate 92,570, forward strand.
AAAACAATTTTTTTGCGAGATCCAGTTATAGATGCAGACACTCATATACATGAGCGCACACTCACTCCTATGAATGCACGCACGCACACCCTGCCCCTATGAGCACCTTCGAAGAACTGAGTTGGACCAGCAAATCTTGAGATTGATGAAGTCACTATAGACGTCGTGTTGTCGACGGGCACATCGCCTACCACTAAAAGAACAGTGCCATTAAATCCTGAAATAAATTCAGAAAAATGTGAGCACCCGTGTCGAGTCTAGGATTTGTCACACAATTTGTTTCATTGCAATAAAGTTAATTGCCGCACAAATATATTGTTCAATAAATGCTGCACCTTACGTACTTTGTTGTTACAATCAAGCGCCGCAAAATATATAGTACTATATATGGCAACCATACATGGCACATCACAAATCTACTTCATATCAAGAATTCAATGAAAACTTCATAGGAATTTATAATGCAAAAAGTGAGTCAAAAAATAGTACGTTGAGCAAACGATTACATGAACTATTTAATCAGTCAATCTAGCGCCCGGACGTCCGAACGGACTCACGTGTCCAAATGCCCCGCCAGCAGCAACACCCACATAGGCAAGACCCACCGCACGGACGCATGAGGCCCGCCCACCTACGCCGCCACTTTGGAGTCTGCACCTGCCCCGCCTGCCGCGCAAAGTCACAGGCTAGGCCTGCCTGCGCCTGCATGCCCACCACTGCGATGTCGCGAGATACAGGAAGGGAGGGGAGGGAGGGGTGAGGAGAGGGTGGGCCCCGCCTACACGCCCTGTGAGGCACGCTGCTACGAGGGAAGGGAACGGAGAGGAAAGGAGAGCATGAGGCGCGCAGCACGAGGTACTGAGCTGAAGCTCGTTGTCCGCCGGCCATCGGCGCCATTAGAACATGTGCAACATCTGATCTATATTATGAAACATCCAGATGAAATATATGCAACAGGAGATAAATGAAACACTTGAAACATATGCTTGAAACATACTTTTTGCAACACGTACAACACCAAGATATACATCTGAAACACTTGAAACACAGTTTTGCAACATGCGTATTTTGTTTTTGCAACATCCAAAATCTAATTTTACAACACTCAGACGAAACACTTGAAACAAAAGTCTAAAACGTTTGAAACACTTAAAAAACATATGCAACATCTAGATCCACTTTTACAATATTTAGATACAACACTTGAAACAAAAATCTGAAATATCTGAAACAGAGCAATCACCATACAACCACGACCTACCTGGTGGGGGAACTCAAGTAGATCGGCGTGGGGAACAAACACGGTGGCGCTGAGCAAGCCGCGTACTCCGCGCATGCCTAGTCGCCTGCCAGTGTGGCACCAAATCACAGGAGCCGAGGTGCTTCCTATCTCCAGACGTACGGCACGGCCAACAACCCCAGGGCTTCCCAAGCCGGCCAGCGCTTGCTCGCAACCTAGCGAGCAGCCTTTGGGAACGCCGTCGCATTGGAATGAGGGAGAGGGAGAGGGAGAGGGAGGAGAGAAGAAGTGCAGAAGTACAGGACACACGTGCATGGGAGAGAAAAACGGAGGCAGGGAGGAACGCCTCCTTCCACGCGGCGCAGCCAAGCCGCAACGTGGCGAGCGCGGCATCTGAGCTGCCGCCGCGCAGCAACGAGAGAGAAAAGGGAGGAAGGAGCACATGCCAGGAGAGAGAATGAAGGGAAGGGGTGGCTGATATTTTTGAAGGCATGAAGAAATGAGTGGACACCAACCAAAACAGATGGCGCTCGCGGGTTGGGCCGTCCGTCAGCGCGTGCGGGAGTGAGTTAGGGAGGCGTCCGTCCGTCCGGACGGTTTAATTATAAACAGACGTCCTAATCTAATTCTTTCCGCTATTCAATCTACCACCCTTTTCTCACCCTTGGTCACTAACTATTTCTACTCTAATTTACCACCCTTTGCTCACCCTTGGTTACATCCACTGGATCGTTCATCTATCGCGGATACGGAGTGAGATGGGGTGCCTGAGTCGCCACTCTCGTAGGACACTGACTACACTTGAGTTGCTCAAGTGACCATTGCGGTCTCTAGCTTTCCGAAACATATATTTATTGGTCTCGAGGACACCACGCAGGCAGTGGCGGATCCAGGATAAAGATTAAGGGGGGGGGCTAAGTAATTGAAGTTTTGCGCTAGAACTAGAAATTAGTGGTAAATTTAAGACTTAGCTACAGTAATTTAGTGGAGATTAAAGACTTAAGGTGGGGGGGGGGAGCCCACCCAGCCCCCCTTTGAATCCGCCCCTGCACGCAGGATGCCGCTAGCATGATGCCCTGGTTGGTGCCACTTAACACTTGTCTAACGGATTTCAAGCATCTATGTGTCCTTTGTTGACCTGTCTCCCAGTTTTAGAAAACATGAGACTCCTCACACGTGTTCAGTATATGATCACACAATTTGTTAACTGACCATAAGTAGATCTTTCAACGAGGGATAAGTCACAGCTCGGTCAGGACCATACGTGTGTCCCCGGAAAGTGAGGGCTGTCCTCCAGGGCCCGGTGGCCTCCAGTTTAATGTTATGAGGGTTTGTATCCTGCTTTCCTTATGATTTATTTAACATCTCTTTTCAAGTAAAATGCTTGTCACATTTTTCAGTAAGAGACTAAAATTAAAAGTTGATATCATGTATACTTACAACACACATGAGGCAACCTGCTAATGACAAGGCATCCGCAAATGGAGAGGCATGAAAAGGATCCACAATTGATGCAGAGGATCATTAGTAGAAAACTTGGAAGAGGAGGGAAAAAAAACAACAGCAAGGTGAACCACAGGATTTTACCTAAGCCATCGATCCAAGAACAGGGCAAACACACCACAATGTCCGTTATCAATGATTAAGATTCTGAACTATGATATGAAATACCCAATATATATAGACTGACTATGGACTATGGTGAGTGGTGCACCGACAGCACTAACAGCTCCCACGTCCACTCATTCCCAATATAGACTGACTACTAACTTATATTAAGGCCATCCTGTGGACACAATTAATATCATTCATACAATGAAATAAAACAGTAGCCTATTGCAACCAGGATCACTAAGGAGCATAAAAACTGATCTGATGTTGTTCAAGGATAATCCATAATTTATAGTATATAACTAAGCTCGTCAACAAAATATTGACAGCGATGATGGTTTGCAATCTCCCAGCTTTTACAATATCAACTCACTGGCACTATCGAAAGTTTTAGAACTCATCTTCAGGGTCTTCATTTTCTTCGTCTTCATCTGAGCTACAAGGAAAATTCAGGTTCTTCACTGCACATTTCGCCTGTAACTCTGCATCCATCTTGCCATATAAAATGCATCTTCAGAGTCTTCATCTTCTTCATTTTCTTCGTCGTCTTCTTCATTTTCTCCATCTTCATTTTCTTCTTCATCTTCTTCTTCATTTTCTTCTTCATCTTCATCTGAGCTAAAGGAAGATTCAGGTTCTTCACTCTAGCACATTTTGCCTGCAGTTCTGCATCGATGCTATACGCAGAAAAGCCAGTGATGTGAAGTGATTCTAGTAGAGGGCAATTGTCAAGGATAGCAGTCAGTGCAGAATCACTGAAGATATAGTTGGACAACTCTAAGGAGCGCAACTCGCACATCAATGGAGTCCTATATATGTCTCCATCATAACGTTCCTCAAGACAAGCCTCCCCAAAAGAATAGTTAGAAGGCATAGTGAAGCTTATTTTGAGATTCTTCAGAAGAGGACGAGCTCTGCATACAGATTCAAATAATCTGTCCGAAGCGCTAATATGTTCATATGGGGGTGAAATTTCAAGATCTTCAAGCAGAGGGAGCTCCTTGATGGCTTCAATCAATACTTCATAGGATGCATCAATATCATATGATAGATGGAGCATTTTCAATGAGGGTGACCTGCAGGCGTTAATGCCCCAAAATTAGATTCAGCGCCTTGTTCGGTTGGAGGAGAGAGAGTGAAATTCGCAACTGTAGCACTTTCATTTGTATTTGGCAAATATTGTCCAATCGTGGCCCAACTAGGTTCAAAAGATTTGTCTCGTGATTTACAACCAAACTGTGCAATTAGTTTTTTTTTACTTACATTTAGTACTCCAAACATGCGGGTAAAAACTTGATGTGATGGAGAGAGAGTGGAAAAAGTTGCAAAGAGAACAAGGCCCAGGTAGCAGAGATTGAACTTCCTAGAGTCCAACATTATCTCGATTAATGAACTTCTGCATCAGTGAACTTGTTTTGCCTGTAAGTTTTACAATATATAATAATAAGTTGCAAGTGATGCAAAAGAGTATGAAACACAACAATACTCCGCTTGCCATTTTTATTGAATGGCATTCGTCTAGCATTGTGATTTTCCTCTAAAAAACGGTGTGCAGTGTTCATCATTTGGAGCTAGCATAGTACATCTTAGTAGGGTAACAACTGATAAAACTTCTATGATTGCAAGATCCTTCATGAAGAAACAACATACGCAAAAACAATGTCAACGTCTAAAAAATATGTTCATGGATGAATAATTTGCTGCAAGCAATATACATAAAATGCGATTTATGATCAATTATATGACAACATTAGATAAAAATAAGATAATTCAATAGATAAACCTTTCAGCCAGATAGAGCAGCAACTCATTGTCCCAAGGCCCTGAGAATGCTTCACACAGCCCTGCACTACGGTCCACAGCGTCACGCACAGCAATTTCAATGGATGACCATTCCGGAACTGCTGTGATATGAATGCGGCGCCAGAGCTCAGGCTCCTTGACTGTGACACACCGCCATGCCTTGCACACAGCCTCTGCCCCCCACATGATCTCACAGGACCCCAACCTAAGAAAGATGTTGAGCAGCACATCGTCGGGCAGTGCTGCCCAGTCTCTCACCTCACCAAGGACAGATGACTCTGAGAAGGATTCTTGCGGTGGCGATGGTGGCTGCTGCTGGAGATGTCCATTGTGATCTGCAAATCTTGGATGACAAAAAACGAAGGAGGTGAAAATATTGCTGTAGATGTCTGGTTTTTATTGACACACAGTGCTGCAGCTTTATTAGAAAGCCCACAAGTATTGTTTTCAGTAACAAACTCCTTAAAATCTGCACATTGTCAGACAAAAGATAAAATATGCACTGTCAGTTCTATTGTGCCAACCTAGAGGACTAATTACTGTGGATTTTTCAGCAGAGGGACACCACACCACTAAAAGAATGGTGTCTGCCATTCCATTCCTGCACATCCAAGTACAGTCTTCTACTTTTCAAAAAAGTAGTCTTCTTCTAGCATAGCTAACTTTGCAACAAGAAGCTGAAATAAGTTAGCATGTCATTGTGACATTGTGCATATATCAAAGATAGTGTGTATATATTGTAAAACTTACAGACAAACAGTGAAGCAATGCAAGGTAGAAGCATGAGGCAATAATCAGCCAAGGGATTAATTAAGCTTCTGGATTCATGTGCAAGCCGCCTATTTTCCAAATAACCACTGGGAATAAACGATCTAATTATTTAGGAGAAAATTGCTATTATATGACTCCAAACATGTGGCTTCGCTATTATAGGATTTCTAACATTGGTTTAGCTAAAATAGGACTCGAAACATTTACACTTTGTTTTTATGACATTTTCCTTGTTTTAATCATATTTGACATCTTAAATACATGTATTTTCTCGTATTTCTGCTGATCTCATCTATAAATCGTTTATCTGCCCGGCATCCTTTCTCCTCCCGAACACGAGTGCGAGAGCGAGACCCGACGCCGCGGACACCGTGAACGCCGCCGCCCGCCGCCCCTCCTTCCCTCCCCATGTCGGCTTCTCTTCTCCATGGATAGTGACGGTCTCGGAGAGGATGTTGGTGCCAAAGCGCAGGGACTGCACACAACAGTCGGTGGTGGTGGTGAGCTGCCTGCCCGCGGTGATGTGGTTCGCCATCTAGCCCTTGAAGAGCACGGGCTTCAGCTCCGCACGGGCTGCGTAGATGGATGCTGTGTGCGCCATGGGACGGCTCCCGCTCCCGCGCTGCGTCGACGGCGAGCTCGGTGCCACAGATTGGGCACCCACAGCGCCCCACAAGCCCCGCACGGCAGCCCAGCGTTGGGCGCCGCGTTGAGGTGCCGAGCCGAGGCGGGGCAGGATGGGCAGCGCGCGGCAGCGCCTCGGCGGCAGCAGCAGCATGAGCTCCAACGGGAGCACCTGCGCGGCGTTGAGCAGACTGGGCAGAGGAACTCCATCAACCCGTGCTCCACCTGCAGAGTCTCCAAGCAGCCGGCACACCGCACCTCAAGGAGCTCCATCACCATCCATGGAGAAGAGAAGAGAAGAGAAGCAAACGTGGGGAGGGAAGGAGGGGCGGCGGGCAGCGGCGTTCGCTGCGTCAGGTCTCACTCGTGTAAACGCCGGTAGATGAATACGGCCGATACACGGAAATACATGTATTTATGATGCCAAATATGATTAAAATGAGGTAAATGTCATTAGAAACAAAGTGCGAATGTTTCGAGTCCTATTTTAGCGAAACCAATGTTAGACATCCTATAATAGCGAAGCCACATGTTTGGAGTCCTATAATAGCAATTTTCTCATTAATTGTCTTAAACAATTGCACTGTGGAGATCCTGTCACCCCGAACACATCAGAAGCTGCTATATACAGTATGTTCCACAAGTATCTTGGTGCACAGATCATACTAACAGATCAACAAAGTGTCTTAGGATTTATTTTTGCACACCTTAGCATTTATTTTTGCACGTGCATATATATACATATATACGTAAGTTCGGAACCCAAAGAGTTGTCTTTAGAAGTTCAGATGATGCAACGTAGCCTTACAAAATTGATATCCAAAGCCATGTCTAATGCATTTAGCAAATCCAATTAAGCAGACCGCATTCACGGTGCGCACTGGAAGTAAACCAATGTAGAATGCACTGATAGAAGAGAAGAGAAATCGATTTTCTTCTCACCTTGAAGACTTCCTTGCTCAGCCTCGCAGACGCAGATACCCTCCTTCCCTTGTATCCGTGAGGCTGCCCTTCCCTTCCACACGGCGACAAGTACGTACGCGGCTCTCCTTTTTCCCGATGACCCTTCCTAGCAGCAATGGAGGCACGATCCAGCTCCTTTGCCCTCCTTCCCGCCGATCGCAACTCCTTGCTTCTCTTCGGATGCAGCTCCTCTTTCTAGTCCATGGCTCTAGGCGGCGACGTGTGGGTCTGTGGCGGCGGGCGGCTCTAGGGTTGCGGCAGCAGCGGCGGCGGCGGCGGCGGCAGGGTTTGGGTTTGGAGTTTGAGCGGCGCCATGGAGTGATTTGGGGCAACGACTGTGTGGGGTTGGGGCGGAAGCGTTGGAAGGAAGCCTTGGAGGGGTGGGACGTGTGGCCCGGAGCAGCGCCACGGAAACGGGATTGGCCGATAACGGTGGGCGCGCGCGGGTATGGTACAAGTATGTGGGCTAGATTTTTCAGCATGGAGTGCGTCCACATAGGAGTAGGCCGCAGCAGTACATTTTAGTTAAAAAAAAACATGTTGACTACAGTATATACTCCCTCTAGTTTTTTTATTCAAGTGTCATACTGACCAAGGAGGAGTTAACAACTGAGTTAAGCCTCGTTTTTTTAAGTATAATATAATATAATACTCCCTCAAAAATATTTTGAATATCTTAGTGGTGTAAACGTAGAAATCTAAAAAAAAAAAAAAGCATTAGGTATTCATTGGTGGCCATTTGGCCAATATTGGTGACCGGCTGCATTCCAAGGTTTGCCAACAATTAAAGTCAAAGATATGTCATTTATCTGAACCTCACACGTGTTCAGTATATGATCACACAATTTGTTAACTAACCATAAGTAGATCTTTCAACGAGTGATAAGTCGCAGCTTGGTCAGGACATACGTGTGTCCCCGGCAAGTGAGGGCTGTCCTCCAGGGCCCGGTGGCCTCCAGTTTAATCTTACGAGGGTTTGTATCCTGCTTTTTTATGATTTAATTTAAAATCTCTTTTCAAGCAAAATGCTTGTCACATTTTTCAGTAAGAGACTACACTAAAGACAAGGTATCCGCAAAATGGAGAAACATGAACAAGATCCACAATTGATGCAGAGGATTATTAGCAAAAATACTTGGAAGAGTAGGGGGAAAAAAGGTACAGCAAGGCGAACCACAGGATTTTACCTGAGCCAACGAAGAACAAGGCAAACGCGACACAATGTCTGCTATCAATGATTAAGATTTTGAACTCTGGTACGAAATAGTCAATATAGACTATGGACTATGGTGAGTGGAGCACCGACAGCACTATCAGCTCCCACGTCCACTCATTCCCAAGTCCACTCATTCCCAAAAGACTGACTATTAACTTGTAATGATTAAAGCCATCCTGTGGACACAATTGATATCATTCGTACAATAAAATAAAACAGTAGCCATTATTGCAACCAGGATCACCAAGGAGCACAAAAACTGATCTGATGGTTGTTCAAGGATAATCCATAATTTATATAACTAAGCTAATTAACAAAATATTGATAGCGATGATGGTTTGCAATCTCCCAGTTTTCACAATATCGACTCACTGTTGAAAGTTCTAAATTCATCTTCAGGGTCTTCATTTTCTTCTTCATCTTGATCTGAGCTACAAGATTCAGGTTCTTCTCTGCACATTTCGCCTGTAACTCTGCATCTGTCGTGCCATCCAAAATACATCTTCAGAGTCTTCATCTTCATTTTCTTCTTTGTCTTCATCTGAGCTAAAAGGAAGATTCAGGTTCTTCACTCTAGCACATTTTGTCTGCAGCTCTGCATCCATGCTATCCACAGAAAAGCCAGTGATGTGAAGCGATTCTAGTAGAGGGCAATTGTCGAGGATAGAAATCAGTGCAGAACGACTGAAACCATAGTTAGACAACACTAAGGAGCGTAACTCGCACATGAATGGAGTTCTATATATGTCTCCATCATAACGTTCCTCACGACAATAAGCCTCCTCAAAAGAAGTGTCAGAAGGCATAGTGACGCTTATTATGAGATTCTTGAGAAGAGGACGAGCTCTGCATACAGATTGAAACAACCTCTCAGAGGCGCAAATATGTTGATGTGGGGGTGAAATTTCAAGATCTTCGAGCAGAGGGAACTCCTTGATGGCTTCAATCAATACTTCATAGGATGCATAAATATCATCATATGATAGACGGAGCATTTTCAATGAGGGTGACCTGCAGGAGTTAATGCCTCAAAATTAGATTCCAGGTTGCAGAGATTGAACTTCCTAGAGTCAACATTATCTCGATTCATGAACATTATGTAATAAATATTGCCAGTGGTAACAAACTACCAAAGTATTGCAAGCACCAACTACCAGATGATCAAGTGGACTTAGTATGCCATGTAATTAATAATAAGTTGCGAGTGATGCAAGAGCATGAAACACAAGAATACAAGACCGCTTGCCATTTTTATTGAATGGCATTCGTCTAGCATTGTGATTTTCTTCTCAAGAACTGTGTGCAGTGCTCATCATTTGGTGCTAGCATAGTACATCATAGTATGGTAACAACTGAGAAAACTTCTATGATTGCAAGATCCTTCATGAAGAAACAGCATATATACATAAAAACAATGCCATAATCTAAAAAATGTAAAAAAAAAATATATATGTTCATGATTGAAGAATTTGCTACAAGCAATATACATAAAACGTGATTTATGATCAATTACATGAAAACATTAGATAAAAATAGGATGGTTCTATAGATGAACCTTTCAGCCAGATAGAGCAGCGACTCATCGTCCCAAGGCCCTGAGAATGCTTCACACAGTCCTGCACTACGGTCGACAGCGTCACGCACAGCAATTTCAATGGATGACCATTCCGGAACTGCTGTGATATGAATGCGGCGCCACAGCTCAGGCTCCTTGACGGTGACACACCGCCATGCCTTGCACACAGCCTCCGCCCCCCACATGATCTCGCAGGACCCCAACCTAAGAAAGATATTGAGTAGAATATCATCAGGCAGTGCCGCCCAGTCTCTCACCTCACCATGGACAGATGACTCCGAGGGAGGATTCTTGCGGTGGCGACGGTTGCTGCTGCTGGAGATGTCCATTGTGATCTGCAAATCTTGGACGACAAAAAGCAAAGGAGGTGAATATCTCTGTAGATGCCTGGTTTTTATGGACACACACTGTCCTGCAGCTTTATTAGAAAGCCCACAAGTATTATTCTGAGTAACAAACTCTTTAAAATCTGCACATTGTCAGACAAAGGATAAAATACGCACTAGATATTGTTAGTGCACAGTCCATTCTATGGTACCAATTTAGAGGACAAACCACTGGGTTTTTCGGCAGAGGGACACTAGACCACTGAAAGCACGGTGTAGAAAAGCATTGCCATTCCATCCTAGGCACATACAAGTACATTCTTCTATTTTTCAAAAAAAAACAGTCTTCTACTAACATAGGTAATTTTGCAACAATAAACTGAAACAAAGTTAGCATGTCATTGTGCACCACAGATAGCGTATGTATTGTGAAACTTACATTGAAACAAGTTTACTAGTACAGAACACAAACATGGTAATTACTAGTAACAAAAACAGAGAGGAAATGCAGAGAGTGAAGCAATGCAAATGTAGAAGTACGAGCTAATAAGCAGCCAAGGTGTTAATCTGAATTGATGCGCATGCACCTATTTTTCAAATGACCATTGGGAATAAACAATCTAATTGTTTAATTCTCTTTAAACAGTTGCACTGTCGATCATGGACACATCATCAGAAGCTGCTATGTCCCACAAGTACCTTGGTGCACGGATCATACCTAACCAAATCAACAAAGTGTCTTAGCATTTATTTTTGCACATATATAAATCATAAGTTTCGCAACCCAAAGAGATGTTTCTAGAAGTTTAGACGACGCAACGTAGCCTTACAAAATTGACATCTAAAGCACTGTCTAATACATTTAGCAATCCAATTAAGCAGACCGTATTCACGGTGCGCACTGGAAGTAAACCAATGCAGAATGCACTGATAGAGGAGAAATTTTCTTCTCACCTTGAAGACTTCCTTGCTCAGCCTCGCAGACGCAGATATCCTCCTTCCCTTATATCCGTCACCGTCAGCCGTCAGGCCTCCTAGCAACAATGGCGGCACGATCCAGCTCCTTGCCCTCCTTGCCGCTGATCCCGATCTACTCCTTGCTCCTCTCCGGACGCAGCTCCTCCTTCTAGTCCATGGTTCTAGGCAGCGGCGGGGCGGTAGGGTTTGGGCGGCGGCGGTAGGGTTTGGGGCAACAACGGCTTTGTGGGGTTGGGGCGGCCGCGACGGAAACGGGATTGGCCGATTGGGAACGGTGGGCGCGTGCGTGTGCGGCATCGGCACTCTACGTGGGCGTTGGCAAATTTCACGGCTAGATTTTTGGGACCATGGATGGAGTGCAAAAGGAGCACCCCCAGGCCGCAGCAGTACATTTTTTTCTAAAAAAAAAAACATGTTGCTGCTATGTAATAATTTGTATAAGTCCAAATAAATAACTACCAAAATATTCTTTTTTTTCATATATAGTTAAATATGTTTTCTAGAGAATTTAATAAAATCAATATGTTTTTTAGGTATTGATGCTTTTTTATTTATAAACTTGATCAAAAAAATAATTTTTTTTGCTCAGCGTAATGGTAATATAATAAATTACAATTCAGAACAAATTCAGCATGATCTAGTATTCATCTTCATTACAATTATGATCCTTAGGTAGAAGAAAGCCTTCGCAGATGTCGATTTTGCATATGCATATGTCGTCGATGGGTGTTAAATCAATACTATTCAAGAGTACTTTGGCATATAAATCTATCGATCGGTGAAAACTCTGTGCACTAGATTTTCAGTATGCCTTACATTGTCTGTCTGAATGACGAAGGACTTGAAAATTCAATAAAAGTAATTCAACATTCTGTGAGAAGCAATTAATCAATTTATTCAACCTTAAGAAGTTTAGTTCAGTAATTTGTGACACCTAATTTAGCATAACTTGTACTAGAATAGTAATCCGTTCCGTTTCAAACAATTATAGCTCATTTCCCTACTTTTAATCAAATTTATATTAAAAAGCATCTACATAACACATTAGTTTGAGTCCACCATAAATTCCCCTCATAGGTGACAGTGAGTTTATGTGAGGTAAATACAAGGTCTTTGCTTGGCTAGTCTTGTAAAATCGCATTTCCATTGGACCTTTGAAGGGCTTATAGGCCGCGGATGGCCACACTTCACCATCAAACAACCGAAACGGCACACCAACTATTATATAGTGGAGTAATGCAGGTACACGAAAAGAATCTGGATCTTCATTGCAGATTAGCTCGGACAGAACACCTTCAAGTTTTTTTTCCTTCTATGTTTAATGTTGTCGTGATCCGCTCGTGGAGTTGGAACACCTTCAAGTTTCTTTTCCTCTATGTTTCCTGTGTCACTAGCATCATCAGATATCACTGGTCTTTTCATGATGATGAACACACTGGCCAACAAATGTTGCAGAGTCTCATACTGTCATTAGGTGCCCAACGATGATGTAGGCCAACATGAAAAGACCGGTGATGTCTTGATGTAGAATTAAACAGGAGCTAGGTGAACAGTGATGTCTTGATGTAGAATTAAACATGATGTGTGTCTGTTATATCAATAGAGAATGATTTTTAGAACCCGTGGCTAGCTAGGATGTAAACATCTCTATCAGTGCAATTGCCCTAGTCATGTGCTCATTGGCTCAAAAAAATCTACCATGAAATATGTATTTATCTTACATTTATTTGGTACAATATATGTCAATATTTCTTTCTTTAATTAAAAAGTGCCATATGGGCAGTTTTGAAGTAGAATTTACAGATTTTTTTTCCCGAACAACAGATTAATGTTGTGCAACGTATCTTCCATTTGGTCTCTCCCCTTCTATGGATGTTGGAATGATTTGCGCATGTGAATCATGAATTGTCAGTTGGACCAAATCACTGTCCTGCCGATTAAACACATAGTACTAGTCATTTGATAAACTTCGGAAACTAAGCTTTGCCTGTTATATATATGTAGCAGTAATTGTTGTCAATCCCCTCTGCATCGATTGATTATCGCACACTCATCATTTCCGAGATGTTTCATGGTTCACCCCCTTTAGTAATTACGAAGACCATATATCAAGTGTAGATACATCGAAAACACTTAATTTGCATCGAGGAAATTACCACTGGCGAAATTATCGGTATTCCTCTAAGGTTGTCTTCAAGCATTAAGGCACTAAGCACGAACCAACGTGGCTTATTCTGGCATTCTTGCTGATTCATGTTGGAAACTGTTTTTAAACAGCAAAACAAATTCATCACCATAGTCATTACTACCCAGTACTACTAGTATGCATGTTATCTCATTTTCAGCACAAAAGCTCAGAGTAGAAAACATAAACTCAGAGTAGACTTTAAAAAGGAAAATCTCAGCGAAACAGACCAGCCTGAATTTTAGATCAGTTTGGATATGATTCATCAGTCATCACAGAGGCGATGTTTGCAAGTCGTACACCATAAAAAAATAAATAATGCAAGGGAAGAACATATATAATCAAACAATGCTAGCCAATTGTTCATATGGAGCTGGCACCTTGTGAATGTGAACTCCAGCCCCCACTAAAAAGATGGTTCAGAGTTCAGAAAGCGATATCTAGTGAACGGAACTCAGAGCTAGTGGCAGCGACCCTTGCAACCACTCGTTCTAGAATAAGTCATTCATGTCGAATAATGTATTTGGGTGGATGAACCAGAAACTCGTAGCCAGCAGTGGAGTCATTGGGGAGTTTCAGTGTCTCGATCCTGGGACACTTGGCACAAATGGCGGCACGATCCATCTTAACATTGAAGCATTGGCGAATGTCAAGGGACTCCAAATTGGGACATCCATCAAGGATAGCAGTCATCCCTGCGTTGGTAAGCTCACAGTTGAACAGCTGAAGGGAGCGCAGCTCGTGCATCTTTGCAATCCCCATGGCTTCCTCGTCCTTGTCTTGACTGCCCCCTTCAATGCTGACAAAGACCTTTTTGCCCAGTCTGAAACGCTTGAGATTTGGGCATGATGCGCCAACCACTTCAAAGGCCTCTCCGTAGACGTTAGGACTGATCGAAAGCTCCAACTCCTCGAGCAGAGGGAACTTCGTCATGGCCTCCATGAATGCTTCCTGACAGACGTCGTAGCAGGATATGAAGCGAAGACTCTTCAGCAATGGTGCCCTGCAACCGTAGTGGTTTAAGCACACAAATCTAACCAGCAGTTAATACTAAACTACTTTGGAAGCATGACAGTCCCACATACGAGATATTCAATGCAAGATCATACAATTAGTTAGACATATAGGAGCCTGAAGTTTAGTGTAAAAAAAGTACATTTTACATAGTAAGAACTATCAATATAATGTTGATAGGGTTCACAAAAAGTATCTGTGGTTTTTATCTGATCATCATCAATTCATACATGACAAATAGAACTATGTTTTTCTCTCTGTGACCCAAGAAATGGATGAGATGGTATTAAGTATAACAACAAATAAAAAATTAACAATGCAAATTTTCACCTCTAAAATACGAGCAAAACATAAGTGTATGGTAAAAAATCTAAAAATATGGATCCCCATCTTAACAAAATGAAACACAACACATGCATCCATCTTTCTGTTCAAGAATTTCATAGTATAAGAAATATATGCATCCATCTTTCGCTTGTAAGAAATTCGCTATTAAGTAACTCTGATTTGTGGATGCATATGTATCCTTAACATATTGAAATGGCTACTATTTTTTGTATAAAACCAATAGTTATTCATAAAAGTTAAACTTTTGTAATTAATTCTGGGTCAATGATGTTTTTTTTGTTCCATATGTATTAAGATAAGATGGTTGGTCGGACTTCAAAATTGTTATGTTGTTTTCATTGCAAAATGATGGATCTCCTTGCATAACTCTCCAGTTAGGGGTTTTCACAGATATATTCTCATGGCCCACGAGTAAATCAGAAATTAAAAAAAAAAAATATTCATCTACAGGACCCAGCCTCTACAGGATATTGGTAATGGTTGCAACAATAGCAAACAAATTAACTGTCGATTCAGTTGTTCATGAGTGCTATTTATTAGAACACAGGCACAAAAGGTCGTTTGCCCTTCCCTGATTTTGTAACTAGAGGCTAGAGTTCTCTTTTTTTCCTCTGTTTCACCTGTTCATGAGGGTTACTTATTAAAATTCGTGCATAACTCTTGGGATACAATACTAAAGATCTGAGAAGCAAAAGAAAATTCGAAATCAATATCTTAAAGTCCGTATGTTTCATCTGCAGACTTTAAGTAATAAGAAAAGAATGCAAAACTGATAAACAAACTAACCCCAATTTCATGTTTTTTCTTTCCTTTTTTTAGTTATCGGAGACACCAAACAAATTCAAAATTCGAGTGGGGAGTAGTACTAACAGGGGAAAAAAAAAGATCACACCTGTCAGCGAGGTAGAGGATGAGGCGGTCGTCGCCGGCGTACTCGCCCCAGAACGCCTCGCACAGCCCGGCGCTGCGGCGGACGGCGGTCCGCGCCAGCGCGTGGAGATCGCACTTGATGGAGAGCTCGGCATGGTACAGCATGTTGATGCGGCGCCACAGCTCGGGCTCGTCCCGCGCGGCGCGGCGCCAGGAGCGGCACACCCGGACGGCGCCCCTGAGGACCTCGATGTCGTCGAGCTTCCCGAGGATGGCCAGCAGCGCGTCCGGCGGCAGCGCCGTCCAGTCACGCGGCGGGTGGCCCCACCGGCGCCGGTTGCGGCGGCTGCGTGAGGAAGGCATCAGTCTCGGTCAGCGGAGGTCGCCGGACTGGCCGGAGTTGGAAGAGAGGCAGAGTTGGTGTGGTGGTGATGGTGACTGGTGAGGCGAGGCTGGGCAAGTGTGTTTATAGGCCGTCGCTTCGTTTCCTGCTTTTCTCCGCTTGAAACGGTCGGCTGGCCTGCCACTGCCAGTGCGGCAGTGCCCAGGAATTCGAAACCTGTGTGGCTGACAAGGAGGCTCCACGTGACAAATGGGCTCTCTATTTTGTTTATCTTTTATTAAGATGAACTATCATTTTTTGCTATTGAAAAAATAGAGTTTTTTTTTCATGCCATCAGTCCATCGTCACCTTATGATACCTCTTGTCTATCAGAATAATATTCTTTCTCTTAAAATATATCAGCTAGCTTTTAAATCTAGCTGAACAGCCGGAAAGTTGCCTCAACTAATATTCCTCAATTTAACTAATTTTATTAGTTGTAGGCATTAAACAAGAACTTCTAATATATTTTTAGGAACAAGATCTTCAAAGAGCATCTTCAAGAGTCTTGTAGAAACAACTCTCTATTTTTATCTTTTAGCAAAAAGAAAAAAAATGCCCACCAACAGTTTGGTAAAATAGCTCATTAAAACTAAAAAGTTGCCAAATCCTCTACGCCTGGTGTGCTTTTGTCAGGAACCCTGTATCTGCTCCAGTCCGGTGTGCTTTTATTAAGGAAATCCAAGCTAATTAAACGCATGAGTAAATTAAGAAAATAAAGGATAACATATGAGAAAGTGGCAAACGACAAAAAAAACTGTTAAAAAAGATTTAGTTGATTAAAAATAGTTTGGAGTTCTAGAAAGCTATTATAGGAGACTATTCGGAGAAGGGTAAAACTTAAGGTCTGTTTGGGACGGCTTGGTTTTACGATTTTAAGCTGTATACTATACATTTTTTAGTCAAACATATGCAGTTCTACAGACTCATTTTCAGAAAAAAGTAAAATTGAGAGAGTAGCTACATAGGTGCTTCAGAAACTATATTTTTATAGAATTGCTCTATGGTAGAGTTTGTAGAGTATTCCTTAGACCTTGTTTGGCTGCACTAGTATCCACCTCAATCCACGTATGTTGGACGGGTTTAGAGTGGAAAAATAACTAATTTTACCCTAGTTTAAGCATCTCCAACGGGTTCCCCATCTTAAATTGCCATTCTTAGTTTTTTTTTGGCAAAAACAGAAAAAAAAAAACCTTCTCCAATAGTTCCCCATCTCGGGTTGTCATTTATCCCAAGTTGGGAAAAAGAGCCTCCGCGCATATAGATTGGCTCGACGACTGCATCCGCATCCGACCCGTATTAGAAGAGGTGGAAGGGTGAAAAAAATAATTTTATTTACGCTTCGGGGTTCCGATGTAAGTTTTGAAAAGGTGGAAGGCTAGAAACATAATTTTTTTTTACGTCTCGGGGTTCACGATGTAAGTTTGATCCGTGTTTGACAAGTGAATTATGCCAAACTATTGGAGAGAACCTATTTTTTTTCACTTGCCATATATTTTAGAGAGTTTTCAAATCACAAGATTTGTCAAGTGAATTTTGGCAAACTCTTGGAGATGCTCCACATGTGAATTGAGATAGGTACGGGTGCAACCAAACAAGCCTTTATTATGCTGGTTGTTATTTCTTAATGTTACTAACTTGATAAATCTATTAGTTTAGCAAGTAACTATACTAAATTTCTTGAGTGCTCTAGTATATCTATCTCTTTTGAAAGTTCTTGCCCATGTAGGAGCATGAATAAGAGGGCTAGGATATAAAAACAAAAGTATGAAACTATTTCCATCAATAAAAACAAAACCCCCACGAATAAGTCACTGTCACTGTCAACAAATGCTTTGCTAACAAGTTTAATTTATTATGCAGCGAGCATGGACGATGTTATTTCCCAAGAGTTCCTCCTCCCGGGAACAATTATATATGCTTGTGCAATGTAAATATCGATCTAAGTTTCTCAAACCCATGGATCAGATACAAAATTTTGGATATTTTAGTGGTGCAAAGGTAGATGTCTCTAAAAAATAAAGCATTAGTCATAGATTGCCAATCTATTGGTCACTGCATTTCCACGGTTTGCCGACAAACCCGTTGCTTATTAGTAGTAGCACAACTAAAGTCAAAGACATGTCATTTTCCTGAGGATAGGATAAGGAGAGACCACAAACAACGTAACGCTGACGGCGAAATGGAACACTGGATCTGCCAATACTGCGATAGCACGGTACCATGCATCTTTTGTTAATTAATTAGCACGACGACAAGGCGATCGACCGGCCGGCAGACAATTGGGAGCTTATTGCGTGCACGCGCTGCTCACCCCATGCCAGCCATGACAGCAACGGCCGGCCTCTTGGATTTTATCACCCAGACGGCGGCCTTAAATCCTGAATCCGGCCGGCGTGGCTTGATCTGAATTCGCCGTCGCCGTCGCCGCCTATGGAAGCCACGGAGACGACGACGGAGATGGAAGCGAACGAGGAGGAGACGAGGGACTGGGCGGAGCTGCCGAGGGACGCGCTGCTGGCCGTGCTCCACAGGCTGCCCCAGGCCGACGTGCTCACGGGGGCCGGGCGGGTGTGCCACCCCTGGCGCCCGCGCCGCGGGACGAGCCCGAGCTGTGGCGCCGCATCGACCTGCGCTGCCGCTCCACGACCAGCGCCGCCGCCGCCGACCGCGATGATCTCGAGCTCGAAGCGCTGGCGTACACTGCCGTGAGGCGTAGCGCGGGACAGTGCGAGGCCTTCTGCCTCTCCGGCGAGCGCTTCGTCGCCGACCTCTTCGTCGAATTCCTCAGCCGCCGGTGAGGAACTGACGATTCGGATTCGATTTTGATTTGATTTCTTGCTGCTGCTTCACCAAAATGACCTTGCTGCAACTTGCATTATTATTGCTGCAGAGCCCCAAGACTGAAGAGCCTCCGCCTCATCTCCTGCCACGTCTCGGCGAAGGTCCTCATGGAAGCAGTAGCGGCGCTCCCCATGCTCGAGGAGCTGGAGCTGTCACGGTGCTTCGGCCCCGGCGCCGGCACCGACTCCGGCAGCCACTACAGGTGCAGCGACGCCGAGATCTGCTCGGCCGCGGCCAAGGCCTGCCCGCTGCTGGCGCGCCTCCGGCTGAACAAGTACAGCTTCCACTGGTCGGGCGCCCGCGACGGCGAGGCCATGGAGATCGCCGCGATGCGCGGCCTCCGGCACCTGCAGCTCTTCGGCAACAGCCTCGGCAACTCCGGCCTCGCGGCGATCCTCCGAGGCTGCGCGCGTCTCGAGTCCCTCGACATCCGCCACTGCTTCAACGTCGAGGTGAACGACGAGACCCGCGCGATGTGCGCCGGGCTGCACACGCTGAGGCTGCCAGATGACTCCATGGACGACTACGATCAACCGTTTGGCAAACCTGAGATGGACCCAGGGCCCATCCCTGGACTGTTTCCCGACAATACTGAAATGAACTTCGGTTTTCGTGGAGACATACTATGGGATTCCTGGTAGTCAGAGAGTAGGAACTGCATGCAACTCCTATTTTTGTGTGCGTACAATATAATAATTCTTCCCGTGACACTACTGTATGTGTGTTTTCATGATAAGACTTGCCCGGCTTTTTACACTTTTACTATTATTGTTGTTCGAAATTAATCCACTTGTTGAGTATGTCATGAATATTTTTGTTAGGAAAATACGATGAGTTCTGCGCTAATGTTGGAAGAGTTCTCAAATATGATTGCTCAAAATTGGTTTAATTTGGAGCACATGTTGATATGATATATAGGCTACATGCATATATAGCCTTGACTAGATCAAGTGATTTATCTTTGTTTTCTTTGGCCACTCCGAATGATAGTTTCGGTCTAGTTTAATATATATAGGATGTCACCTAGGCAAATTTGATGACATGATAGAGGATTAAAGATGAGAAAGACAAAACGAGTTTCATTTCATCTAGATGAGACTAACGTTGTTTGTTTCCAAGTCTGAATGTTTCATAGAATTCAATGTAAAATGGGTGCATATGAAAAACAAAAGTGTTAAACTATACACCGGAGAAGGTTATTTCCACTATGAATCAAACGTTATTTAATTTATTGATGTCATATTACTTGGAAACAACAAAATCTTTTGACTATGAATCAGCCGGAAGGTTGGATAGTAAAGACGACAGAGAGCGGTCTAGGAGAGGCAATCCAAGACCCACTTGCGCATAAGAAAAAGCCGAGGGCTATCTACGAATAATGTTATCTGACCAGAAGCTTGGTCCTTGCGAGGGCTTTAAATGCATTCTAGTCTTGTTACCAAAAGTTGAACCTTACGACATATGTAATTAATGTTTTGGATATGCTTTGGCTTTGATGTTCAATCAGGCTCTAGTAGCAATTGCTGCATCAAGGAAAGCCACTGGAAAAGAAAATAAGAGAAAGAATTTGGGTATAATATTATATCCTTTTTATTTAGATATTTTATGTGCAATTTGGAAACATATTGCGCCAAGTTTTAATAAAACTTCTCCTGTTCTTTTGACAAGGACTCAACTTATATTATTGGGACGTTAAAACCTGAGTACAAAGATTTAAGATAACATATTCCAAAAGGTAAACATGCATACATGTAGCCTACTAGCTACGGAACAGCCATCACATAGCTTGAAATAACATGGACGCTCTAAAAATTTGTACTCTTGAAGCAAATATGGGGGACGTTTTCGTCAGGAGCGTCGCGCTCGAAGAGCCTGAAGAGAGAAGTGGCCATGACGACGAAGTCGTCGGAGATCCTTGTTCTCGCACTTCCATAGTATAGTCGGCCCTCTCCTTAACTATCCGATTGGCCTGTCTTCAAGGATTTATAATCTTGAGCCATAGATGTTGATTGAGCATCACCGGACTCAAGAACTTGGCTCTGCGGCTTTTCCAAATGTTAAATCTAAGGACCAGCATCGACTGTTCTCGGTGGTCAACCCAAACGGTCAGAGAAGCTTTGCCCCTTCCACATTTGCAGTTAGAGCAAGGTTAATAATATATAGAAACGCCAGCAACAGGCTGCTAAAAGGCTAGATGCAAGTGCCAAATACGTATGACCTTTCTTCTTATACTAAACAGGTCAGTAGAGTATGTTGTAGGCATTTATTACTAGCAAGTTTTTTTTTTTTTGACAAGGGACAATAATTTTATTTCAACAGCAATAAGCTAAGATAATGTTTACACAGTCCATGCAAATAGATTGCATGATGGCCCAAACAGGGCAAAACAAGCTATGAGCTGCATTTGAGCAAGTGACATCTGGTATGTGCAGCAAAGATAGTGATAGATTGAGAGCCTGTCTAGCTAAACTATCTGCCGTCTGATTCTGGTTTCTGTCAATTTTGAAGATCTTGCATTCTGCGTGCTCGGTGCTGTTGAGGAAAGCCTGAGTAAGATGCTTAATTCGTCAGTCTGGTGGGTTGGAGAAATCTGCATAGTTTAAAAAAAACAGCTAACTATTAGTTGTCAGTTAGAAAGTTAATATTTTGCAGTTGTAGCTTGTGGGTGATTTGTGCTACTAGCACCATCGCAGCTGCCTCCGCTATTAAAACAGAGTTGCAGTCTGTCATTTTGGCCTTGAAGTAGATACTGTTCGCCATTGAGTCCTGCAAATTTAGAATAAAGATGTCTATGCCTGTTGTCTTTGGGTACATGTGTCTAGTATCTGGAGTGGTCGAAGCGTCTGTATAACATCTAGGACCGGGAAGGAGGGCTGGTAGTGTAGCCAGAAATTCAGGTTCTGGTTGGTTGGTACCTGTGCTTCTTGAACCTGCAATGTATAAATTCATACCTTCATTTTGATAGGCAGGATTCCTGTTGGGAAGAGTAGGAGATTAGATGCGCCGCCACTGCAAGGTGAACTTGCCACGGAGACCATTCCTTTTTGTGAAACCTGTAGTCATTTCTAGATTTCCAAAGGTCCGTTCGCTTCTCTCTGTTCTCTTTTAGTCATGTATATGATTCTAATGACATTGACTTACCTTACAGCCTACTGATTAAGATCTATTAGACTCACCACATTGGGTCCGGTATGCGCTCTGATAAACGCATATAGCGTGCGCGCAAGCGGATGGGAGAGCTGTAGCGGCGTCCGCTACCCGCGCCCGTCCGCCAAATTCAGCGGGATGGCGCACGAGAGCAACGTCCGCTACGCCGCCACGGCCCCACCTTGCGGTCACGCCTGAGAGAGAGGCGCGGGGGAGCCCGCGACGGACGTGCGAGGAGCAGCGGAGAGAGAACAGCGGGTGACACCGAGAGAGAGCTACGGCGCCCGGCCGCGTGAGAGCTCCGCCGCCCGGCCACGCGGGAGCTCTGCCGCCCGGCCCTCGAGGTCGTCGCTAGAGCGGCGCCCGATTTGCGCCACCTGTTGGAGCCGCGCACTCGATCAACGACGGAGGTGGAGGGAGAGGAGGGAGCAGGGGGAGGCGGATGCCGCCGTGGGCGGCGAGGAGCTCCGCCCGCCCTGGCCCTCGAGGCCGTCTGCCGGAGGTGGCGTGGATCCCCGTCCTTGGCCGGCCGCCCCCACGGCAACATCGTCATGGGCGCGACGGAGGCGGCACATGCGAGGGAAGAGGCGAGCGGTAGGAAATGGATAAAGGAGGGAGAGGGAGGAGAGAGAGGTGAGAGGATGATAAGTAGGCCCACTTGTATAAGGGAAAGAATCTTGGTGAATTTAAAGGATGTCAAGTGTGGATAGTCTTATACTTGCTCTCGACCGAAGAGCTAGAATTGTACTAGTACTGAAGCAGTGAAGCGTGCATGATTTGGACACCAGCAAGGACAGCCGGCAGGTTACTATAGCTCACGCAGAAGCCAAAAGTATGCATGGCCAACACGTGTACTTCCATGCTCATCCGTTGCACTGAGAAGCTCGAGCTGTGCTGACGTACTGAAGGGTTTGGTCAAACCTCTTTGCAACAGTAATAGAAGTCTTTGTCGCGTGGCCTCGTGGGCATCGAATTTCCAGGAATTGACAAATGAATGTGTATCTATCTCTCACTAGCTGAAGTGTCCTGTTCTGTCTTATCTTTATTTAGGGTCTTCTAAACAAAACAGTGTTCAACCATGGGTTTACGTCCGCATCAACGATATTCATATCTGATCTAATTTGATATATGCCCCGTTTTTCAATATGCTCTGTATCTACTGTTGATTGTGAATAGGAAGATCTCACTCGGAAATGATGCTTATGGTGTAGTAATTCTGGCTAACGTAAAATAATGTAAGATTTTACGCACCTGCTACGACTAACGCAGTTTTGGAGACTCTGCGCGCTTTAATATTAAATATATTCTAGAAAAAAGATAAATTACAAAAAAAGAGTGAAAATCAGAAATATACAGACATTAACTATATTTGCTGGATTCTGATTTCTGATGATCACTGAAAATAGCCATTTGATCCATTGTGTTTAAAGGAAAACTACTCACCTCAACCATAAAAACTTGCATATCAATCCGTGCTTCAGCACAACCAGGAACATTACTTTACATATAAATATTAAAAAATTTTGTTGAGAAAATAAGTATATTAAAAAGTAATTAGCATATGTATAAAAACGATTATCTTTACTCTTTTTATTCACCTCCTAACACAATACACGGTTTGATACTCCATAATCTTCATCTGACCATGATAAATTTATCATTTACTTCATATGTGTGGTCCTATCTCATTTGCATTTCAGCTCTGTGGGCTATTAATTGTTGCTATTTTTATCCACGTGTTAGAGCTTATTATATTTTTTTATTAAATTTTATTTTATATTATCAAGAAAATGGATTCTAGATCCTAGACTTTATTTTAGTTACCAGAATGGCATAACCAATCATTTTGGTCTGCACCATGTCACCAATATGTTTTTGTCAATATCACTACTAGTGCGTATTTTACTATAGGGACATGTTTTACAACCAATAAACTACTAAGATATATATGTTTAGTGCTAATGCATACATCTATGTGCCGTGACGCAAAGCATTTTACGTTGAATTTATTAGTGATAAAAGTGGGAAATTAGAGACACATGTAGTGTACTTTATGGTTTTTAATTAATTTTTACAATAGCTTTAGTTTGGTTGTAGATATGGGATATTTAAGTTTATATTTTATAATGATGTTAGTTAGATGTAGAGTTACTTATTTATTTTGTGATGGCAGAAGTAAGTATTTTTATGAAAAAACATAATGATTTAATGGCTATTATTATCTATGATAACTAAATTTGACTAAATTAATGGTACATAGTTCTGATTATTATTAGGGTAATTTTCTTGTTAATTTTGGCTCAAGATATGCATGAATGATATGTGTAATAATGCAAACCATGTAATTATGTATACATCAATCAACAAATTTATTGTTATCCACATAAAAAACATAACTTAAGTGAAGCTTTGAAACACATGTTAAACACACGTGGAAGTATTATACAAATTCAAAATTATTGAAAAAAATAATAGAGTATTGGTTACTTAAATCTACTGCATCCAGAGATAAACAAAAGAAATTATCTATATCAGCGTATTAGATGACGAACAAATGAGAGTGGGTAAAAATGTTGATTATTTGTAAGCCTTATGTTTATTCATGAATCCCAGTCACCTATACGTCATTAAATTTACTACTAGTGCGAGCTGGAACCCTGGAACAGGCGGGACGTTTTTTTAAAAAATTTACTACTGTGCAGACTCTGAGTACGCCAGTCCAAGCAGGAGTGCATCACAATCATACAGCATAGACAAAGTGAGGCTATGACTTTTCAAACATGTCTAATCCAAACCTAATACATATGATTTGATCATGGCCCTTACTAAAATAAGTCACTGCGCTGACTCAGATTTTTTTTTAATTATGATGTATGATGAGTACTATATATATATAATCTACCAATTAATTAAACTTGAAAATACATGTCACTTGACCATTATTGGAAGCTGAATTCATTATATAGGTTGCAAACATGCCAAGGAGCCAGGAGCGCATCAGAACTCATCAACGAGTGTCAGCAACAACCGGCGAATATGTCGTCTCATGCTCAAGAAATTCAGCTCCAGACCATAATAGGTACTGTATGTCCTTCAGAAGATATCCTCTTCTCCAGCCCTTTTTTTCATTCGTTGTTTATCTTACAAATTAAAGCTGCCCGATTTTGATAAACTTCACTGAGATTCTGACTATTGCAACTTTTGTTTGCACTAATTAATATTATTAAGGAGTTCCGGATGTGGAATCCGGCGACGGGAAGGACAGCCGCGTCGACGGCCAGAAATCCCCGGCGACACGGCGGCGGATGGCGAAAGGCAGCGTCCGCTGGTGGATCTTGGTGGCGGCAGACATGCTCATGCTGCTCTGCGGCGGGACCGTGGCGACCCTCCTCCTCCGCCTGTACTACAACTCCGGCGGCAACAGCAAGTGGATGAACACGCTCACGCAGTCCGGCGGTGCGCCGCTCCTGCTCATCCCGCTGCTCCTGGCGCCGCCGACCTCAGGCCCAGGCTCAGGCTCAGGCAAGGAGGAGCGCCGCCAGCCTTCCCCGGCCCCGGCGGCGTCAAGCTGGTGGCCGTCTACGTGGGCATCGGCATCCTGATGGGCTTCGACAACCTCATGTACGCGTACGCGCTCCAGTACCTTCCCGTGTCCACCTTCTCGCTGGTGGCGGCGACGCAGCTGGCCTTCAACGCCGTCACGTCGTGGCTCCTCAACGCGCAGCGCTTCACGGCGCTGATCGCCAACTCCGTCGTGGTGCTCACCTTCGCCGCCGCGCTCCTCGGCGTCGGCTCCTCCTCCGACGGCACCTCCTCCTCGCCGCCCGACGCGCCGCGCGGCAAGTACGCGGCCGGGTTCGTGCTCACGCTGGCTGCCTCGGCCTTGTTCGCGCTCATCCTCTCCCTCCTCGAGCTCGCCTTTGTCCGGGTGGTCCGGGCGCGCACGCTGCGGTGGGTGCTGACGGTGCAGATGCACACCAACCTCGTGGCGTCGGCGGTGTCGGTGGCCGGGCTGTTCGTCTCCGGCGACTGGCGGACGATCCCCGGCGAGATGGCGGCGTTCAAGGACGGGAAGGCCAGGTACGTGCTGACGCTGGTCGGGGGGGCGCGGCGGCGTGGCAGGCGGCGCTGGCCGGGCAGGTGCGGCTCATCGCCAGGGTGTCGTCGCTCTTCGCCAACGCGACCGGCGCCGTGCAGCTCCCGCTCGTGCCGGTCTTCGCGGTGCTGCTGTTCGGCGACAAGATGACGGGCATCAAGATCGTTGCCATGCTCATGGCCGTCTGGGGCTTCCTCTCCTACGTCTACCAGCACCACCTCGACGGCCGGCGCGCCGCTGCGGCGGGGAAGGACGACGCCGCCGGAGCCGGGGCGAAGTTCAAGTGCTGCGTCTGTGCTGAGCGGACGGCCGTTGACGAGGTTTCGCACGCTTGAGATTCAGACACTGCTGTGGTCGTCGTCTGTATACCAGATTGTTGCCGAGCTTTGCTTGTTGCAATCGAGACTACCTGGAGTGGAAGCTTGACTACAAACAATATACTACTAGTAGTAGGAACTTAAGCTTCATTATTGGTGTCTTTAACTATTCACAGCGTCATACTGATATCGACGACCCGCGCTAACACCAATAATTCACCTTCCTACTCACTCAAAAGTCAAAAGTATTTGGTCTTCCTACTCACTCAAATTACTCCCAGATCCTCTTACCCTTGGTTTTCCTAACTCAATCCATCCCAAAGCGTAGGACTGCCTCCCTCATCGGCCCTCGCTATCTTTAAAAAAAAAAGTAAAAATACCAATTTTCTTCTCTTGGCTGGATGTTCATTATAAATATATTGTCAGTTGTCTCATAACATGGTAGAAATGCTACAGTAACATAGAAGTATAAAAGTTATTATTACATAACTGTTATTCTGAAGGATGCAACAGTGGTGAAAACTTGAACAACAGTGATGAAAACTTGAACAGTATGAGTACGGAACTTAGCTTGATTGGTGCCTTGGCTTGGACTATTCATACTGATTGCTTGCCACATCTGAACGTTCTTAGTTTTAGTACATGTTAATGTTCATTAAATACTACAGTAACATGGTAGAAATATATTGTCAGTTGTCTCGTAACATGGTAGAAATACTACAGTAACATAGAAGTTTAAAAGTTATTGCACAACTGTTGTTCTGAAGGATGCCACAATGATGAAAACTTGCACAACAGTGCATTTTGTAGAGGAAAAAGTCTACATAACCCCCTGAACTATTGGCACCGGAATACTTCATCCCCCAACCTATAAAATCGGATGTTTAGCACTTTAAACTTTTGGTAACAGTCTAATTTACCCCCTGAGCGGTTTTGCAGGGTGGTTTTGGCGACGTGGCCAGCCAAGCTGGCACCCGCGGCCACGCTGGCGCCTGTCAGGTGGGCCTTGGCTGAAATACGCCTCGTTCTCCTTCCCTTCCGTCTCTCTCTCGCTCTCTCCCATCGGGGCAGTTCGCGCGGGCCAAGCGGCGGTCACTGGAGCACGCCTGCCTGAGCGCCGACCTCCGCGTGCTCACCTGCCTCTACAGCGAGGACCACGCCGACGCCGCTGATCGACCTGCTGGAGGCGTCGGGGTCGTCACGCGACTTGCCCGTGTCGCTCATCGTGCTCCACCTCACGGAGCTCGTTGGCCGCGCCGCCTCCGTGCTCAAGCCCCACCGGAAGAGCAGAGCAACCCGACGCCGTCGAGCAGCAGGCGGTGACGGTGAGCACCTACGTGGCGCAGGCGCCCTTCAGCTCCATGCACCACGACGTGTGCTCGCTGCCGCACAGCCGGAAGGCCAACCTCATCCTGCTCCCCTTCCACAAGTCCATCAACGACGCCCAGAGCACGGCCAACAACGCCATCCGCTCCATCAACCGGAGCGTGCTGCAGTACGCGCCCTGCTCCGTGGCCATCCTCGTGGACCACGGCCTCGCGGCTTGGCCGGCGTGCGCCACCGCCGCCAACAGCCTGCTCCAGTGGGCGGCACCGACGACCGCGAGGCGCTGGTGTACGCGGCGCGGATGCCCGAGGCCGGGACCATGTCGCTGACGGTGGTGCGGTTCAAGCTCCGGAACTGGGTGGGCATGGGGCGCAGGAGTTCTGGTCCAGGCACAGGGACAACGAGCAGGTGGTGTACGTGGAGAAGACTGTACGTGGAGGACGCCGAGGGCACCGCGTCGGTGGTGCGCGCCATAAGCGAGAAGTTCAATCTGCTCATCGTGGGGCGCCGCGGCAGGGAAGGCGAAGGCGACCCGGAGGGGTCGACGGCGCTCACCAGCGGGCTGTCGGAGTGGAGCGAGTTCCTGGAGCTGGGCGTCCTGGGGGACATGCTCGCCAACGAGCTTGTTGCTGCAGAAACCGAAGATGAGGCACTAGACGATGGAGCTGAGCCCCGCGAAGCCACCCAACGCGCCGACGACACAGAACACGATCCAGGCTTTGGACACGCGCCTACTCGACGACTAGGGTGCAGTAGTCGCTGTACACGACGGCGACGCCGCACGTGAAGTTGCCGCCGGCGATGAGGAACAGGAACTGGATACCCAGCGCCGGCTCGTACAACGTGGTGGTGGGGCCGCTGAGGCTCCAGCACACCGCGGCGCGGTTGGGCCGGCGGAGCGCGCACGCGTGGGCGTCGTCGACGGCGAGGCTGTACACGTAGAGGTCCTGCGGTAGCTTCGCCGCCACGCCTCCGACGTCCGAGTCCGAGTCGGAGCCCGAGCAGAGCGCGACGCCGGCGTCCGAGCGGAGACGTCCGGCGCGGTGGTCGCGTTCGCGAGCCCCGCCTGCACCGCGCTACCCTGTGGGCCCCAGCACCGGACGGCGGCGGAGGAGTTGGCTTCGACGGCGCAGGAGAAGCCGTCCCCAGAGACAAGCAAGCAGAACGCGCCGTCAGCCAAAGCTGGGAACCGGCCCTCGCCGTGCCACCATAGGACCCTCCCGGTCCTGTTCCTGGAATTGGAGGCGGAGGCTGAGGGTTGGTAGGCCGCGACGCGGTCCCTATCGACTGCGAGGTCAGAGAGCGGACCAGGCCCGTTGTAGAGGCGGGCGTGGATGGCCAGCAGAAGAGCACAGCGCCTCCCGCCTGCAGGCCGCACACGAACCCCCGCCTTGCGGAGAGCTCCGCGAAGTAGACGATGTACGGCGCGACGGGGTGGAAGGAGAACGAGGCGTATTTCAGCCAAGGCCCACCTGACAGGCGCCAGCGTGGCTGCAGGTGCCAGCTTGGCTGGCCACGTCGCCAAAACCACCCTGCAAAACCGCTCAGGGGGTAAATTAGACCGTTACCGACAGTTTAAAGTGCTAAACATCTGGTTTTATAGGTTTGGGGGTAAAATATTCCGGTGCCAATAGTTCAGGAGGTTATGTAGACTTTTTTCATTTTGTAGACTTCTAGTACGGAACTCAGCTTGATTGGTGTCTTGGCTTGGACTATTCACACTGATTGCTTGCCACATCTGAACGTTCTAGTTTTTAGTACATGTTAATGTTCATCAAGTTTCGTTCTCCATATAAATTACTTTAGAAAACTATGCATTTGAGATGTTGAGTAAAAAATTAAACATTTTTTCATTGGAAACTACTCTAGAAACTATCTGTATGTGCCCTAGTAAAAAACTATGTCTACACTGGAACCCAAACATAAAGAGATACGATAGGTGAATGAGTAAAAGAAAAGCCAAGTCAATGGACAAAACATCAGTATGTAGAAACTATACATTGGGAATATATAATTTCTGCGTGTAGTGTGTATACAAATTAAATAAGCACTCCAAATTCACCAAAAACAGCTCCACTCCTCCCCATAGGGGAAAAATAGAGATGACCACGCCTCCTCCTATCACTATAGCAGGCAGGTGCTTTGCCGAGTGCAATTGCACTCGGCAAAGAATCAATTACACTCGGCAAAGCCTTTGCGAGTCAAAGACTCCTACAAAAAAGAGCTCTCGGCATATCCCTTCACGGCAAAGCGTTCTTTTTGCCGAGTGCCGCATTCGGCAAAGGATTTGCCGAGTGCCAAAAAGACACTTCGGCAAAGAAAAACACTCGGCAAAAAAAAAAAATCGAAAAAACCTGAAAATAAATAGCAAAAAAATTTATTTAAATCCGGGAAGGGACCCACCGGCCGCGCCCGCCCGTCTCTCCGTCTCGGTGCAACTCACGGCATTTTTCACGTAAATTTCACGGCTAACGCGGCCGGTAGGTGGGATTCGAACTTCGTGACCTTCGCCTCGCGTGGTTCCTTCTCTACCACCACCGCACTACACACTCACTTGTGTTTAGTTATCGTTTTATTTCCTCAAATATTATATCAAACCGAGTGTAAATTGCTTGTTTGAGGTTCTAATTGAATTCAAATAAAAAAGTTGTCAACTACAAAGTTTCATAACTTTTCGAGATCTACAACTTTCGTTTAGATTGTTTTTTCATCGAAGTCGTTTTCAAAATTTCAAAATATTCTTTTTGCCGAGTGCTTTTTTTTGGCACTCGGCAAAGAGCTTCTTTGCCGAGTGCATTTTTTTGGCACTCGGCAAAGAATATTTTGAAATAACAATTTTTTCATTTGAACTAATTTACTGCCTCAAAATGTGCTTTAAAAAATTCTTTGCCGAGTGTCAAAAAAAAAACACTTGGCAAAGAGCTTCTTTGCCGAGTGTGACACTCGGCAAAGAAATTGCGAAGTGTTAAAAAATTCTTTACCGAGTGTCTTTTTTTAGCACTTTCGGCAAAGAAGCGCCTTTGCCGAGTGTCTTTTTTTGGCGCTCGGCAAAGAGCTTATTTGCCGAGTGTTTTTCTTTGCCGAGCGTTTTTTTTTGACACTCGGCAAAGAAGCTTCTTTTTGCCGAGTGTGACACTCGGCAAAGAAATTGACACTCGGCAAAGACCATTTTTCCCGTAGTGTATGTCGGCGAGCTTCCTAGCAGCTTCAATAGACTCCTCCCATCGCCGGTGATGACAAGATCTGGTGGATCTAGTTATTTCTACCTTGCCACCCCTTCTTCCATATCCATAGCAAAAGATGCTCCGAGGGTTCAGTTGCGGAACATGAAGCCAAATGTAGGGAGGCATTTGTCAAATCCAAACCAATATGTACAAGAGTTTGATAGAAATAAGTTTTGCTTTTGAACTACTGATAATTAGGTCACAATTAACAAAACACAAGTGACCATGCTCTATTATTCATAGAAAACTACTAAAATATCATATGTATACCTATACAATTAATTACTATTAAAGAGCCAAAATTCTATCTCATTTTTTCATCCAGACAGTGGAAAGTGTCTTTAGTCTCACTGTATTTTCTCAAGTTGTATCATGCTCTCCATGTTTCATATGTGACCTGGACACATAACTTGTCAGCATACAAATTACAACAACTTGTATCTAGTCCACTTCTATGACATATTAGGTCGCGTTCTCTATGTATATCTTGTATAAGATCTAAACTCATAACTATGATCATATGAGTTATTAGAACTAACTGTATCTAGCGATGGAAGAGTTGATTCTTATATGTTGGGGTTTCATTGCGGTTGTGCACTAGTAGTGGTCACGTGGCCCCTGCGTCATGAGCTGGCTTGCATGTGGCCCATCACCTATACCTCGTGGGCTGTCAGAGACTTTCTCAGGAACACAAGCACAAACGATTAAAACAGGGAGCCGGTGCCCTTTTCTCTTGTGGCGGTTCCACCGTTCCCTCCAGTCGTTCCACCAGGTGAGCAAGATCGTCCTCCAATGTTCTCTGTGTCCACGCCGAGGGCGGTGCGTCTGTGCCACCATATCTTCCTGGAATAGGAGCACGAAGCGATCACGTGGTCGTCAATGGTTTCAGGATCCTGATCACACAGGTAAGCCGACGGACCACTGGCAGGCAGCTAGCGGCGCCATAGAAGCTATTCGGCACGACTTATAAATTGACTGATAAGCTAAAACATTATTAAAATAGCTAATTTTTTGTGAGAATAAAATACCATTAGCTGATAAGCTAAAATGATTTTTTAGATAAAACGAACAGAATTGCCCAAATACGCTTGCAGCCGGCTGTTTTGTACGACCCTTGGTGCAGCGCTCTATACGTGTGTGGTTCACGACTAGTACTATTCCATCAGTCTGTCCACCTCCCAGACACGCCACGATAATCTTGGATCACCGGCACCAAGAGGCCGCCGGACAGAGCTTACACATAGGGAGGGAGCAGGAATCATGCATCTTGATTTGTCCGTCCAAATTTAGAGTTATGCTCTAGTGGACATTCCCAAAAATAGATGCACGAATCTTAAAGCATCCATGCATTTTTTTTTAAAAAAAAATCACGTTGTGTCTCGGGCTCTAGGCCACCCTGCCCGATCCCAGCAACCCAACCAGTGGCGAAGCCACGTTCAGCCGTTGGGGTCGTCTGACACCGACGGTTCCCAGCTAACCTCTCGTACGTGCTAAATTTTCACCGTTGAAGACCCCAGTAGAAAAAAATTACGACCCCGGCGGCAGTCCAGCAGTCACTCCAGCGTACTTAGCAGCGTAGCTCCGGCCCATCGTCCAGCCGTCCATCACAAGTCACCACGCACAGCACTTTAGGAGAAGCTTTCACTTGCACGTTCAGGCTAATGTAAGTAATAAGGCCACCCTGAAGGCCCATTTACAGCAGCAAATCAGAAACTGTCCAGAAGTCCAAACGCTCCCGACTCCCGACGCTACAGATCCCATCGCGAGTCCATTGTAGATTGCAACTAGGGCGTCGCCATGGCGGCGATCGCGAAGCAGCAGGCACCGGGCAGGTCGCGGCTCGCCGGCGTAGCGCTGTGCAGCCGGTGATAGTGATATACCAAAATAAGGGCCCTCCAAACTGTCAGGCCCAACAAACGCAAAACCAGACCACACAGAAGCAAAACGCGGCATGCCAAGGCCCAGCGCACTGCTCACCGTCCCTCCCCCGCCGGGGCCTCGGACGGGCACTAACTTTCCGCCCCGTCCGAGCCCCCCGCCCAGGTCTCGGACGGAAATTAATCTTCCGCCTCGTCCGAACCCTCCCCGTTGAGCCTTGGACGGGCGGGTGCTAACGCTCCGTCTCGCCCGAGCCCTCTACGGAGACGCCTCGGACGAGCGAGCTCCCCGCTTCCGTCCCGCGTGAGCCCCCGCGCCTCGGTCTCGGACGGGACGCGCCGCACTTCCTGGTCAAACCTGGCCACCGACTTGACTTATATCTACCGCCCGCCTTCCCACAGTGGCCGTCAGAGCAATATTATCCTCTGGCAGGGGATGGGAGCCATCCGTCACCACTCTCATCCGCGCTCATGACTACGCTACTCCTACAGTGGCGGCCATACGGCAACTGTAGGGCGCTGTTATGCCTAACCTCTATGACAGGTCCCATCCTGGAGTCCCAACACGACGTACACACCACGCCCGGGCGGCGCCGCGGCGTCAACCTTATGCGAGCCGGGTCTTCCGGCGCCCGGTCACTTTGTGCACCAGGTTTTTGAGCCCGAGGCGGCGTGCGGCCTCGATCTGGCGTATCTCTTGCTGGCCACGCCCGTATATGACAGCGACACCCGGCCCTCGGGGCCTCGGATCGAGGGACAGGTCAAAGCTACTGGCTGGGCAGCAGGGCTGAATACGCCCCCATGGCGTCCTCGCCGACCTCTGCGGGGCAGAGCGTCCTTTCCGTCACCAGGACCGAGGGAGAGCTCCTCGGGGCCGGCGCCCACAACCGGCAGCACGGCGCCGTACACGACAGGGCCGCCATCCACACCAAGGCTTCGGCACTAGAGGGGAAGAAGTTTCCAGAGCCTCGGACAAGGCCTCGGCTAAGAAGGGACGGCGCCTACAGTCATCTCACACATTAAGATACTGTGTAAACCCGTTCCCCTCCTTGCAACTATAAAAGGGGAGGACGGGGGTCCCTCCAGGGGCGAGTCAATCAGACGACTAACGAACTCGGTTCAACACACTTACTTCACACACTTTCTCATCACGAGACTTGGGACCAGCTCCTTCTCTCCCCGTGCTTGTACACCCTACCTACAAGCACTTAGGTGCAGGATAATCCAGGCCTTCTTTGTGTCCTTCTTGCACACCTTCTGGAGTTGGGAGCACGCACACAGATTTACTCGTTGGTGCTAGGGCCACTAATTTTAGCACCGACAATACAGCAACGCTCGCCGGGCACCGTGATGGCCGACGGCGCGACATGCTCTCAGCTTTCTGTTTGCAGGACTGTAACCGTAGAGGAAACCTATAGAAGGTAACTACTACTGTAAAAGCTTCTTTATTTTGCTATATTTTGTCGGTTGCTATAATGCTATTTTATTTATAACTTTTATATTATGTATGGTACTGTATTTTTGCAACCTTAAAATTAGTATTAGAGTAAGTATAATAATAAGCTGTATGAAGGCTAAATACTAAAGTGAAGAAGAAAGAAGAGGAGAGAGTGAAAATGAGCAGTAAACTTATAGCCGATTCAGACACAAAAACCAAAAAACTCCGTGACAAAAATAAATCGACCATATATTAAAACTGAAGAACTAATTAATAACTTAACTAATAACTACTATACTAGTAGGCTGAAAAAAGCTAAAAAAAATCTTACAACCTAGTTGGCTATATTATTAGCCTGACTTTTGTGGGTTTGTTCTGATTTCTGACACCAGCGACAATAAATCTTGGCTTCGCCCCTGAACCCAACCCGTGACCTGCCCCCACCCATGCCCAGTCTGCGCAGACGACGACACGCAGATGGTGGTGACTCGGAGCATCGGCGGCGACGGGTGTGTGGTGTGCCATGTCGAGCTTCCCCCGCGCGCCGGCTCATCGAGGATCCATTCCATGCGCATTTAGATGAACGAGAGAGAGGACGACGACCGGCGGTGGCAGTCCAGCACAAGAATCCTTCGGCATTCAGCGGGTGTGAAAATTAAACTCATTTCGGTGGTAGCAACTTTTTTTTTGACGACAAAAGAAGAATTATATTAGATAATAATTGGGTACATCAACACATTAGCAACTTGGGAGAAAGTTGTATGGGTGTTTCCTACAGACCACGGACAAATCCAAGCATCATCTGGCCGGGCCATGCCCATCTTAAAACCCAAGACGAAATTAAGTCAAACAAATCCCACGGCTGCTTTGAGATTCATGCACAATCTTTTGGAAGGACCGCCTGCAATGCAAAGAGGTGGTCTTGTATCATATTACAAAATTGTTATTAATGTTATTATTATTATTTTTTGAAAGGCTCAGGAGGAGGAGGTTTTTTGGCCTAGTTTACCCATCACTTTCCTTGATTTTTTAGATAAAGGATAATTTATATCCGGCTTCATCTACCATAGGTAGAATCAGGCCAATTATTATTATAAAAGTTTAACCTCACCGTCCATACACACTGATACTAAACACTTTCCTTGGTTCCATGACAGAATTGTTATTATTGCTTGTTTCAAACATAAAAATCATGTTTCGGCAGAGGCACTCTTTGATTATTTCCACCATTTGTCTATTGAGATCTGATGAACCATACACATGACTTCCTTTAGGATATTATATATGTGTGTGTTTGATGTGGGGTTAACTTCATCTTTAAGTTTTTGCAATGAGTGTTCTTGTCATCAGCTGATCATCAGCTAAAAAAGGGAAAAGAAGATTTTGTCACTCTTCCAAAGTTTAAATGCATTATTGCAAGAGAAAAATTGAGTTCTTAGTTACAAATTCAGAATTTTTATCATCTTGTTTCAAATGCTATATAAGCGTTGCATGAATTTTTTTTGCATGTTTTCACTCATTATCCTCCCACTCTCTTCATCGTTTATCAGTAAGACCCATACAACTTTCTAGTTAGCTACCACAGCAAAGACCACATGGACATGTTTGTCTCAAATTACTATTGTGTTGGCTTCATTGGAAAAAAAAAAAGACTTATTTTTCCATAATACAATCTTATTCTTTAGCAAAATCAAGATCATTTTCTAGCGTCAACGAGCATCCAAAACCAAAAGGTTTTTCTGGGCAACAAGCAAACAAATAATAAGATTTTGAAATAATCTGAATTGAACTATCCAAAATAAATTCCAATTAATTCATATGAATTAATAATTCGGATTAATTAATAAATGTAGGGTCGAGAAACCCCGTCAATTCGATCCAAACTTGACAGTCATAATTAAGAATGTGAAGAGATGGGTGCCCTATTCTCGTGGTGCGTGAAGAAGTTCTGTCGGCGGTTTCATTCGCACCTTCCTTCAGTTGCTATTGATCATTAACTTAGGTTTTCCCAAGCTTTCCTTTCCTTTTTTCCAAGAAGTGCATGAGCTTTGCATTTCATAAGAAAAACCTAGCATTCAAAGACAAGGCTTGGGTAGCTTTAATCTGCTCGTGAAATTCTCTATATGATCATTAGTCTTAATGCTTAGTTAAGTTGGGATTATACTTATGAATGGAGGGGAATTGTATCATCTAACCTAACGGGGAATAGATGGTGGGTGCCTCCTGAAGTTAATTAGTTGCAAACTCAATGCAAGAGAAATGTTCATTGATTTTCTAAGTTAATATTTGTGGTGGGTGGTGGATAATTTTAGATACAATTTAAGTATATGGATACACATGTACAAATTTTCTAACCTAATTATTTGAAAATACAAATTCAAACAGGTCAAATATAGAAAATAATATAGTATGGCATGTGACATATTCCCATGTGATGTTTACTAGTATAAAGAAGGTTTCTAGTGGCGGTTGTAGAACCATTTTTACTGTTATTTTTATAACCCGCTAGTTGAAGAGCCCAGTAAAAATTATTTTTTTCCTCAATTGGTTATTTGAGAATAACCAATACAAATATGATTTCTCTTGGCGGTTCTCTTAAAAAATCTATCGGTGTAAATCGATTTATAGTTGCGGTTTTTAATAAAAACCGTTAGTATAAATGCTTGTCTAGAAAATGTAAATTGGGTTTTAAAAATAGAAAAAAGAATTTAATCCAAAAAGGCCTATTGTCTAGTCGCCCAAAGTAGCAAGTCACGTATTTTTTCTCGTTAAATCACGTGCTACGTGGACAACAGGATTCAACAAGACCTACCCTCGTGGCGTAGCCTCCTCTAATACTCCATTCGTCACTCACTTGTGTGTCTATATTAGAGTTTGGTTCCCATATATGATCCTAAATTGAGTATAAATTAATTCTTTGAGATCCTAATTGAATTTAAATGAAAAAATTGTTAACTACAAAGTCTCATATCTTTTCGGGATCTACAACTTTTTTGTTTTTGTAGGTTCTCAATCTGAAGTTATTTACAAAATTTGAATATCAAATTTAATAAATTCAAACATAATTTTTGATGACAAGATGATTTCAAATGAAATAGTTGTCAACTATAAAGTTTTATAACTTTTTAAGATCTAAAATTTTTATTTTGGTGGTTTTTTTTGATACAAAGTCATTTGGAAAGACTAAAAAAATTTAAATTATTTCTAATGACGGTTTTCTTAGAAAACTGTCACTAGAATCTGATTTTTAGTGACAACTTTCTTAAGAAAACGTCACTAAAAATATATGATTTCTAGTGGTGATTTTGTTAGAAAAATCGTCTATAAAAATGAATTTTTAGTGGAAGTTTTCCTAATTAACAAAACCGCACTAAAAAAAAATAGATGATTTGTACTGTTGGTTTTGTTCGAAAAACCACATGTACAAATGGATTTTATGATGGTTTTCTTAATAAAACTGCCACTAAAAATATATTATTTCTAGTGACGGTTTCCCTAACCAAATCGTTTGATTTCTACTAGTCAATGTCAAGAAAAAACTATATGTAGAAATAAAAAGTCAACATCGAGGAAATGATTTTTCTACTAGTACGTTTACACCATACTAGTGCGTTTACACTTTATACACCATCTGCGGTATGGTATGGGATATATCTAACCGTTTTCATCCCTACAAAGAGGTGCTAGCTCTTGCATAGTTGCATTACAGAATTGTCATCCTAAAAGGAGTACTTTTAAATTTTTAGTGCTTGTTTCGAACATGCAGCATGTTTTTCTGGCCGGCACTTTATTTATCCTCCCACTCTCTTCATCGTTTATCATCAGTAACACCCATACAACTTTATCCCAAGTCAGCAACCACAGGCCACAATGGTCATCTCACTTTACTATTCTAGTGCTCGCGGTTATACTTTTAAATGGCGCGGTATCGTATCATCTAATCTAACATGGAAAAAATGGATGGTTATTTTTGCATAATTTTTTTCTTGGATCAGATATGCTTCCTCAAGTTAGTTGCAGGTTCAATGTAGGGAAAAGTTCCTTTCCTATGTACATAATGTTGGTGGGTGCTGGTGCTGGATAATTTTAGATACAATTTAACTTGAATACTCGATATCCTGCTTTTATAAATTTCAAGCACCTAGCATTGAGATAATACAAAATCTTAAAAAGCACTTCCAACCTCTTCATATAGAATATTCTACAGCTAGTTAAACTTTTACTTTTAGTACAACCTTGCTTTTCAGCAATTTTCAGAGATCAACTGATATACATGTGCTATATTATACAGTGCTCCATCTCTCAAGGTTCTGCACCTGACATCTTGCGCTGATATCCTCAATGAAGGGTTTGTTGAGGCAATAAACATGTTCCCCCTGCTTGAAGAACTGAAGCTTTCTGCCTGTGGAGGTATATATGGTCGTGCAACCTTTGAGGCTGTTGGGAAAGCATGCCCAAACCTGATGAACTTTGAAATTATAAAAGACAGGCCCGGGCCCTTCTGGCTGTTCGGTTCTATGCTAGATAGTGCTGAAAATTTTGATGCTGACGAAGCCCATGGAATTGCAACCATGCATGGGCTACGCTCCCTGAAGATTTCTTTCACTAATATCACCAACGAAGCGATGGATGCCATCCTTGGCAGTTGCCCTGACCTAGAGTCCCTTGACCTATATTTTTGCCTCGACGTTGTTATGGATGATGCCATGCGAGCCAAGTGTGCTGGCATCAAGATTTCTGTGTATCCCAATATTGATCAATGGCTACCAGAGTACTGTATCCATCTCTGAATTCTGATCAGATGAGGATAATATTAGCAGTGTTGATTGATTCCAATGGCGGTACTTGTCACTCTGAATCCGAAGCAGATAATTTTGACCGCTACCTAGAAACTTTTATGGTTGAATGTCAACCTCAAGGAATATATGTATGCTCTTGAAATGAGCCTGATAACGATGTTGATCACATGGAAAGGACATGTTGCATTCAGAACCATGCCGATTTTTATTAATGAATGGTACTTGTTGGATGAATCATCTACTTAAGAAAACATAGATTTGTTCCATGGTTGGCCACCAAAAGGCCCATGGAATCCTAGTTGTAAAACAGAATCATCTGTATCCCCACTCCTGCCTTCAGCTTCACTCTCCCAAACAGTATCGAAAAACCAATTTTTCATGAGTTATAAACACCGACAAGAAAACTGAAAAAATGGTGGAAACATTTTTCTTAATAGGTAACTAATATGGCTAGTGCGTTAGGGAAATAAAATTTGAATTGACTTCCCTGACATAGCAGCGACAGATAAGAAAACGAAAAGTTGTTAGGGGTTTATCCCCATCAATCAGAAAAATGCTACTTCCTCCATTCTAAATTATAAGATGTTTGACTTTTTTGATTCTAACTTTGACTACTCGTCTTATTTAAAAAAAAAAATTGTATAAAATAGTCAAATTTAAGTTATTTTGAAGAACTTACATTAATAAAGCAAGTCACAACAAAAGAAGTGATATTTAAAAAAAAATTGAATAAAGCAGTAGTCGAACTTAGTGTCAAAAAAGTCAAACGTCTTATAATTTGGGATGGAAGTAGTATAAATTAAGTACTCCCTCTATCTTGAGAAAAAAGTCATTCTTGCTTTTCTGCTTTGACTAATTATATATATAAAAAAATGGTAATGCTTATAATACATAATTAATATCATATTAGATAGATCATTGAATATATTTTTAACAAAATTTATTTTGTAATATAAATATTGTATGTATTAATTTTGACCCGTACTTATCCAATAATAAGGGTATGTTTGGGTAGGGACAGAGATTAAGATAGAAAATCACATATCCCACCCTCTAAAAGATCTTAGCCATCCATTCTTTGTATCTTATTTAATTCTAGCCATTCATCTATTTCCCTATCTCTACCCCACCTTCCATTTCCTATTATACAAACAAGCCCTAAGTATTTATCGTAACAAAGTCAATGAGGGCACGAGACTTTGGCGAGCCTTTACCATTTTTTAGTTAAAAAGTTAAAAACATGGACAAAATTCTATAGTTGGACCGCACAAGGCCCACGAAGAATCCCACGATCTTTTCACGTAGAAGAAGCCTGACATTCGTCTTTTCTAATGTATAATAACCGCCGCCTATCTCCGCCCGATTCCTCCATTTCATTTCCGCAATCCCGCGCATTCCCTCCGCGAAACCCTACCTCTCCCCATCCCCACCGGCCACCGCCAATGCCCTCCTCCTCTCGCCGCCGTCGCGGGCGGGCGCGGCCGAGGCCGAGGCCGTAGGAGCGGCCGCGAGAAGAGGAACTGGGCCGACCTGCCGCTGGACGCGATCTCGGCCGTCCTCCGCAAGCTCGACCACGTCGAGATCCTGATGGGCGCCGGCCAGGCGTGCCGCTCCTGGCGCCGCGCCGCGGGACGACCCCTCGCTGTGGCGCCGCATCGACATGTGCGGCCACGCCGACCTCTTCAACCAGATCAATCTCCACGGAATGGCGCAGGCCGCCGTGCGCCGCGCCAAGGGCCAGTGCGAAGCCTTTTGGGGCGAGTACGCCGGAGACGACGCCTTCCTCCTCTTCCTTGGGGAGCAGTAAGAATTCGTTCCTCTGCTCTGATCGAGTCTCCAATTATATTCCTAGGGGTTTTATTCCCGCTCGTTTCTAATCAAAAAAAAAAAAAAAAAAAAAAAAAAAAAAAAAAAAAAGAACACGACTCTGGATGGATTCGTGGTTGGCCTAATAATAAGTTTTTGGATCGCCTTGTGTCTCGGGTGCTTCCGAGTTCTGATGAACTATATGGTTGTCGATGGGCGGTTACTATCATCTTATAGAAGTTTTAGTTAATTTTCTGAAATGTGTATCAGTAAAAGGAGTGATCCTCTAATTTACTTACTGCAAACAATCTAGAGGCACAAACTCGTACGTGGTGCTAAGCAATGCTCTTCAACATCAATTTATCTTTTTTTTCTGAAACAGGTCCTAGTTTGTTGACACTCTTATTAAGTATACCTGTGTCTAGTAATTATCTTTCTCACAGCGTAAAATAAGGGAGGTCATCACTGTTAGTTTTATGGGACTTCTCTTTAAGAAACAGGAGGGGTTGC
The DNA here is from genome assembly GCA_015844335.1 of Chrysopogon serrulatus. Lineage (NCBI taxonomy): Eukaryota > Viridiplantae > Streptophyta > Magnoliopsida > Poales > Poaceae > Chrysopogon > Chrysopogon serrulatus. The sequence continues at coordinate 133,861 of JADLZL010006433.1, forward strand.
TCCCTACTGAAAATATATTAAGAACAGAAAAGACTACCATGTACAGGGCCGCTCCTACTGTCATGTGACTTTCGATGAAGATAACTGTCATGTTTCAAAGGATGGGCATGTCTTCTTTTGACAGAAAAAATTTGTAAAATACCATATATTGATGTATCACTGAAAGTATCTGATCATGGATCGGTGGAAAACTTCTCATCTTCATATATGATAGCATTGAGATTGGCAACACATAGATAACAAATTAGGGGTGACAAATCAAATAGTGTCATAGGTCGTTGGGTGACAACTGACAACTATGAACGTCTCTATGGGATTATATGTCAGATTCCCTCAACTTTACGCAGTTGAATTCCCATCATTTGCCACCCATTCAAAGTGTGCACAATCACACATCCATAGAAAAATTCTCTTCTTTCCCTATACAACTTACGGTAGTGTCAGATTATGTATTAATTTGGCATATTAGCTTCTTCGATTGTAAGAACATTCTTCTTTGGTTTGGTCGAAACAAAAAGCTGCTTCGCGATAGGATTTGCATCGATTAGAAGCATTAGCAGTAGTGCAGTACTAGGTGAAATGCCTACAATAAATTACATATTAACTATGCAACAGAATTCAGCTGAATTTTAGGTGCCAAAGTACAGAATTTATGGTACAAGTAGTGGCTAGAGGCTAACTGACATTTCCCTCATTTGAAATCTGACAGTTAAATCATTTTTCAGTTAGCCTTCTAAATGCTGAGATATTGAATGGTGATGGTATTTTAGCGTCCTCTAAACTGCTTTGATCTTTAAATTTTCACCTATAAATGTTTTGTTACATATTGGTGATTGCTGCTATGTGACTCTGTTGAAATAAGAATAGATCTGCCCTTGCATGTTTTATTTGGATTCGGTATAATATTCAATGTTTTGAAAAATGCTAGATGCTAGGCATGCGCTAGTCTATGGTTTAGAGTTTAGGAAGTTTAAACGTTTTTTTATTATTATTTTTGTGCTGCTAAGAGAAAGATCAGTAGTAAGTACTAAGTAATAACACAACTAAGTAGCAATCTTGCAGAGAATACACAATACATTCAAGGAAAAATTTAACAAATTAACATGGAGAGAGATTGAAGGAGCATCTGGATTGGAGCTATGTTGAGGAACCGAGCAGGGATGCTGGTGTGCGGCAGGTGTGCAGAGCTTTGTCGGCCACAACAGAAGGGTTCGGATTGCAGGAGAATGCTGCACTTGGTTCCCTTCTAGGATGTGCTTATTTCTTGAGCAGGAGGCAGCGTCTAGGCGCGCCCAAAGTTTAATTGGGCGCCTAGGCCCTAAACGAAACGTTTGGGCCTACGTTTAGGGTTTAATCGAGATTAAACGAAGTTTAATTGCGTTTTTTTAAAACCTTGATAATATTTCGTCTTTTAACATCATAGCTCTGTAGTTGTTTATTGAGCCAAAATGCTGTCTTTGCAGGGCACCATCACTGAAGAGTCTTCGCCTAATCTCTTGCTATGATGTCTCGAATGAAGGGTTTGCAGAGGCAATAAAAAGCTCCCTTCGCTTGAAGAGCTTGAGCTTTCACTTTCAAAAAATGTATTTGGACAGGAAGTGTTCGAGACTGTTGGCAAGTCCTGTCCACACCTCAAACGCTTCAGGCTCAGCGAACATGGGTTCTACACTTTTTGAAGATGTTGACTACAACAAGAATGGGGAAGCCCTGGGCATAGCAACAATGACTCAGCTACGTTCCCTGCAGATCTTTGGCAATAACCTCACCAATGAAGGGCTGACAACCATCCTGGACAACTGCTGTCATCTGGAGTCCCTGGACATACGCCATTGCTTCAACATAGAAATGGACAACACACTCCGAGCAAAGTGTGCTGGTATCAAGACACTGAGGCTTCCCAATGACTCTCAACTGATGACTATGAATTCATAGTTTCAGATCCTGTTTGGGACAATGATTCCCTGGCCCATAGTGAGGATGACTTCGATGGTGACATGGGGTATGGTGTTTACTATGACCTGGACTCTGAGCTCGATGATGATGCTGATATCTATGATCCTTCCAAGTACATTGATGGTATAGATGGAGATGATGAAGAAGCTAGGATGATCCTCAAGAGTTTGTGGGCACTGATGAAATGAAAAGTATACATGTAGATGCAAGCTCCTGCAAATTTGTGTTCACTGGGCATGATCCATCCTTCAGTGCCGTTGGTGGTGGAATGCATCAATGTGCTGGGTTATGTATCACCTTTCCCTCAAAGATTGCTGCTAGCTATAGTCTATCGAAGTTATTCATACTCTTGTTATTGTGTTCTTTTGTTCTGAGACCTTGTTAACGCTGTATTGGGTTTACAATAGTGTTTGCAGTCTTTTGGTAAGTCTGGCAATCTATATATGCCTACATTACTTGCAATTGCAACGTGCGAACTCTGACTCGGACCAGGATAACTGCTGTACCGTCTTTGGTGAATCTGCAATTGGAGATGGTTAGATGAATAACGAAGATCCGTTAATCTGCCATTGCAGACAGTTAGATGTATGTTGATGCCATGGTAATTTTGTCCCTACCTGCGGCATATCTGCTTGCACGATGAGGTTGATTATGTGACATTTTTATTCTGCCCGTCGAATTTACTCTGTAACAGCATCGTGCAGTTAGCCATGTTCTGCTTTTCTGATATCCTGGCCCCCACATTTTCGTTGCTTTCTTGTCTTGAATTGATCCGTGAGCATCTCAACTTGCTCATTGTGATAAGTATGTGCCGGACGCCTTAAGTTTTGTTTATTTTTCATTTTGCTTTTAAGATCCCCACTTGCATTACTTTCTTGTCTTGAGTTCAACTGTGACTGAGCATCTCAACTTTCATTATGATAATGATAATATATCTGCGGCCAGATTCTTTCAGTTTTGTTCCTTTTTCCTCATTTCGAGGCGCAGATGCATGCACTTACTATCCTACATGACTCAAAGTCAAGTGTTGATAATTTCTCAAAAAAAAAAAAGGTCAAGTGTTGATAAAAGAGTTAATATATTTTGGCAATGATAGCTCGAACGGACTGCCGCTTAGACAGAGACAGTGTCATGAGAGTCTCACAAATATTTTTAGTGACGCATATAAAATTACGATCTTTTTTTAAGACATCGTAATCATAAGTAAAAAAGACTTATTGTAATGGACAGGAAAAGAGACATAGACAAAGTAGTGATGAGAGGCTCAGAGCTGCGGCCGGAAGTGGTCGAGCGCAGATCGTCCGTCGAGGCCCTTCTGCCTATAGTATTCGAGGAACTCCACGGCGGTGACACTCCTGTACCGCGGTGCCTCCGGCGGCTTCACGAGGTTGGGTAAGGGGCCGTACGCCCTGGCGGACGCGGCGGCGCCGGTGGGCCTGAAGAAGCAGGCCGCCGAGACCCGCGCTTTGGTGCTGCCGGGCATGGCCACCACCCGGTGCTCGACGCTCTTGAACCTGTCGTTGGACATGAGCTGGAGGAAGTCACCGACGTTGACCACGAGCGCGCCGGGCAGCGGCGGCACGTCCACCCACCCGCCGCCGACGAGCGCCTGCAGACCACCCACGGCGTCGTCCTGCAGCAGCACGGTGAGGAAGCTGGGGTCGGGTGCCTGGCCGTGCCCAGCGTGAGCCGCGGCTCCGGGCACGGTGGGTAGTAGTGGCAGCCGAGCGCCGGCCCGTCCAGGCACCCGGAGTCGTGCTGGAGGTAGCCCGCGCGCAGGCCCAGCGCCTCCGACAGCAGCGCGAGCAGGTGTTCCCCTAGCGCCCGCACCACCGCCGTGTACTCCGGCACGACATCCCGAAGCGCTGGCGGCATCTCGTCGAGCGCCGCCTCTGACTCGACGAAGATGGTGTCGCGCCAGCTGGCGGCGGGCGCGGAGAAGAGGTCGAAGTTGCTCTGGTACCGCACGCGCCTCGCCGGGTCCCGGGTGTAGTAGGCGCGCTTCGCGTCGGCGGGCTCCTCGTTGAAGGCTCGCACAGACGCCAGCATGCGGGCCAGTAGCTCAGGGGGTACGCCATGGTTGACGACCTGGAAGAAGCCCACGGTCTCCGCGGCGGACTTGACCTGGGCGACCAGCTGCTGGTGCTCGTCCGCGGCGAGGTCGATGACCGGGATTGTGGTGGCGGTATGGACGGCGTTGGAATCGTTGGGGTCTGGCGGGTGGTGGAAGATGGGCGGGACGGCGGTGACGCCCGCGTCGACGAGGCCCTTGACGCCGGCCTTGGTGTCGTCGAAGGCCTTGAGCTGGGTGAGACGGTCGGTGCCGGCGGTGGTGGTGGCCATGATTGGGGATGGGATGGGATCACGATCGTGGGAGTATGGGATGGGACAGGGAGTCTAGGGAGTAGATATGTTAGGTGCTGCGAGCAAGTGCGATGAGGCCTCGGCCTCGGCCTCGCTCGCTCGCCCAGTGGTAGATGAGGTCGATCCGTGGTGTGACGTGGCGTGCTTGTGCAACTGCAACGCGGCCATGGCAAGATCCACGCGAGTATGTCAGGCCAGCAACTCATCAGCATCGTCAACACTTCAGCAGAATCACAGGATGGTGAGTTGGTGACGGCGACGGCAAATTAAATTGATAACTAACACATAGAAGAGTACAGACCAATAATAATAGGGAGATTTTGTTGTAGGACACCGCAGAAAGATGAAATTGGCTGGAACACACCGCAAACACGACTATTTGCCTAGTACCATTATAATTTTGTGTATTTTTGCCACTGGACACCGCGATGATTAAAATAAGAATTTCTCAGATTTCAAGAGAAAGAAGATACGAGAAATGTCCAAACTATCCTCGTCTTCAACCTCCGTCTGGTCACTAATATTTGCCGTAACACATCGCTGCCGTCTTCAACCTCTGGCCGGCGAGTTCCCCTTGCCAAGTTGCCAGAATCCATTCGCAAGGGGAAAGCTAAAGGGCGCTCCAGTGTTCCTGTGTCTCCCGTCACTCGATTTTGTGGCTGTTGGATGATGTGCTATCAACGGAGCTGATCAGCGCGCGAGCGGTCCCGAGGCCTCTACACACCACACCACGCACTCTCGATCGACTCGCCGACCACACATGCAGCTCAACTCACTCTAGAATCTGGACGCATGCAGCACACATACCAGTATACCACACCGCCGCACCGGGGTGCGTACAAGCTGCAGCAGTTGGGTTCACCATTACCATATCACCACTCACCAGGTCCTGCAAAAGTGAGAGAGAGAAAAACGGGAAGGGATAGTCACAAGGTTGAAAACGGAACAGAAATATTCCGAACCGCATCGTTCTCTATCTTTAATCCGATCGGATTCATATTTTCTTGTCCGACTTTATTGTTTTAGTTTTCGTATTTCACATGTTTCGTATTTCAAATATGAAAGTAGAAAACGGTTTTGACATTTTTTGATCGTTTTCTACTTTTCTACTTTTAATTTGAATTTTTTTCAAATTCAAAATTCGATTTAAACCGAATTTTTTCGACTGCACATGTGACGCAGCCTAATTATAGCCTGATTACCACGCGTTGTGTTCTTTTTACTGGTGGCCACCTGCCCTCTCTTATATAGACGGTGCCTAGCCTCATTTTCATTCATTATACATTTATTAATTATTATATGCACTTTAACTTGATCATATATGTACTTAGTCATGCACTTGGTCGTGCGGGTCGGTATTTCTTATTGAGTTTTCATATGTCGACAAGTATTCGACATAAATCCCTTCGAATTGGTTCGTTTTCAAAATTCTCGATATTTTCGTAAGTTCGTGTTCGTTTTTAGGTGTCCGGCTTTACCGTTTTCGCTTTCGTTTTTGTATTTCAAAAGTAGAAGTAGAAAATAATTTAGGAGTTTTTCGACCGTTTCCGACCATTTTCATCCTTAGTCACCATCGCGGATACTGGTTACAGATTACATCTTATTGGACCATAATTTACAATTCTCATTTAGATGTAAGTTCCATGTTTAATCAGTGTAAATTGATTATTTGTAAATGAGAATAATACTCATAATTATTTGAACTGTTATCTGATCATTTTTTGTTTTTAAAATTTGTTTTGTATGTTTTATTTGGTTTCTCTTTGAAAATTTTTTAATTTGGCTTCCATAAAAATAATCTGATTATTTTTTTGTTTTTGTTTTTTTACTTTTTTTAATTATTTGAATTTTTTATTTGTTTGATCGGAATCCAGTGGTTATGACAATCGAGTGTAGGTAGGATTAGAAACACTCGATTCTCCGTTTTTGTCCCAATCAAGTGTTCCGGATGGCCTGCAGCACTCGGGTGTCAGTCGGCTTTGAAACACACGAGGGTGTAGTAGACACTCCCTGATGCAAGGTCTGGTGGTACAGGGTGACTTGTACTCACTCTGTCCCAAAATAGATGATGTTTTGGGTGTTCGTGTCACAACTTTGACTCAATTTATAGAAAATAAATATAATATTTATATCTCTAAATAAATTTGTTAAAAAACTAGATCTACAGATCTTTTCGATAATACTAATTATGATACTAATCGATGATATTTATTATTTATAAAAATTACCGGTATTCGTTTCTCGGAAAGCGAGAACACCATCTGTTTTGGGACGGAGGGAGTACGTCCGACATGAGGGCTGCGGGCTTCGGTGGTCTGCGAGGGCGGCGAGAGCGTGGCAGCTCCGGCGAGAATGTGTCTCTAGCTGCACGCCGCTGCTAAGGCAAAAGTATTTGATACCAGCTGAGTCAGCCGAGGAAAGCAACTACTTTACTAAACGATAAACCGTAAATGCTTTGCAAAAAAGTACTTTGTATACAATAAAAATTTACATTCACCGCGAATGGGCCTATGGTCCAATTGTAGGGACTGTCGGTGGGGACGCTAACCACCGGGGATCAAATCCTGGTGCTCGCACCTTTCCTGGGATTTTCCAGGATTTATTGGCGTTATGCTTTAAGTGGTAGGCGACGTTCCCGTCGATGACGAGGCGCCAGTGGTGACTTCGAGAATCTCCAGATCTGCCGGCTCAATCCTTCGGAGGTGCTTATAGGGGTAGGGTTGCGTGGTAGGGTTGCGTGCGTGTGTTCATAGAGATGAGTGTGCGTGCGTGCGTGTTGTGAGCGTCTGCATTGTACTGTGTAATTCTAAAAAAAAAATCTACATTCACCACCTCTCGTCGTCCTCTCCGTTTGCCGAGAATTGCTCACTAGAACGAGGCTAATTTATATAGCCTTTGATCGGCTAGAATGATTTTTAGCTGAATTGTGGACTAACTGAGCAGATCCTTAAGAATCACTAATATACGAAACGACCCCATATAGGGGTCTCCTTGTTGACAGAAAAATCATCTATATTTAAAATTACATCGTTAAATCCTAAATTATTTGCTCCTACAGCAAGTTAAACCCATAACCTGAGAGCTGTTATTAGGGCTCATAATCACTAAGCTACATGCCTCTTTCGCAAATTGTTTTTGTTCTTGTAACACACGCGGCGGGAAGGGTGGTTGTGCTTCATGGAGAAGAAGAAGAGGAGGGGAGGGAGGAGGAGGTGCGCGCTCGCGATGGTGGCGGCACGCAGCTAAGAGCGAGAGAGAGCGTGAGTGCAGGAGAATATGAAATAAAGGATTTCATCCAATTACTTTTTAATTTATCTGATTACAATATCTCCAATATTTATAGTCCTGATTGGACTCTAAGAGGCAAGAAATTCTTATTGACCGGATCCTTCCTTTACAAATCCAATTAATTATCTGAGAATATCTAAGATAACTGTATGCGGAGGTGGGCCCGCGGGAGAGGCGGCACCTCCCGCGACGCGGTGGCTAGCGGCCGGCGTGCAGTGCGCCCCCCTAGGGTTTAGGGTGGCCACAGCCCAAGTCGTGGCTCTTTTCTTTTTCTAGGCCTTTCGACCCAATAACACTTTTTTCCATGTCATGCGCGATACACATATTGTAATACACTTTTTTTCATGTCATGCGTGATACACATGTTGTAATATGGACAGGAAAAGAGACATAGACAAAGTAGTGATGAGAGGCTCAGAGCTGCAGCCGGAAGTGGTCGAGTGCAGATCGTCCGTCAAGGCCCTTCTGCCTATAGTATCCGAGGAACTCCACTGCGGTGACGCTCCTGTACCGCGGGGCCTCCGGTGGCTTCACGAGCTCGGGTAAGGGGCCGTAAACCCTGCTGGACGCGACGGCGTCGGTGGGCCTGAAGAAGCAGGCCGCCGAGACCCGCGCTCTGGCGGCGCCAGGCACGGCCACCACCCGGTGCTCGACGCTCTTGAACCGGTCGTTGGACATGAGCTGGAGGAAGTCACCGATGTTGACGACGAGCGCGCCGGGCAGCGGTGGCACGTCCACCCACCCGCCACTGCCGACGAGCGCCTGCAGGCCCCCCACGGCGCCGTCTTGCAGCAGCACCGTCAGGAAGCTGGGGTCCGAGTGCCGGGCGGTGCCCAGCGTGAGCGCCGGCTCCGGGCACGGCGGGTAGTAGTGGAAGACAAGCGCGGGACGCCCGTTGCCATCATCGTCGAGGCACACGGCGTCGCGCTGGAGGTAGTCCGCGCGCAGGCCCAACGCCTCCGACAGCAGCGCGAGCAGGCGCGCGGCCAGCACCTGCACCTGCGCCGTGTACTCCGGCACGACGTCCCGGAGCGCCGGCGGCATCTCGTCGGGTGCCGCCTCCGCCTCGACGGAGACCGTGTCGCGCCAGCTTGCGGCTGGCGCGGAGAAGAGGTCGAAGTTGCTATGGTACCGCACGCGCCTCGCCGGGTCCCGGGTGTAGTAGGCCCGCTTCACGTCGGCGGGCTCCTCGTTGAAAGCTCGCACGGATGCCAGCATGCGTGCCAGGAGCTCTGAGGGTACGCCGTGGTTGATGACTTGGAAGAAGCCGACCGTCTCCGCGGCAGACTTGACCTGGCCGACCAGCTGCTGGTGTTGTTGGGCGGCGAGGTCGATGACCGGGATTGTGGTTGTGGTGGCGGTATGGGCGTTGGCGACGGCGGCGGCGTCGTGGGGGTCGTGCGGGTGGTGGAAGATGGGCGGGACGGCGGTGACGCCCGCGTCGACGAGGCCCTTGACGCCGGCTTTGGTGTCGTCGAAGGCCTTGAGCTGCGTGAGGCGGTCGGTGCCGGCGGTGGTGGCCATGATTGGGGATGGGATCACGATGGTGGGAGTATGGGACTATGGGAGTGGCCGACTGGGAGTCTACATAGTGTGTGTGTGTGTGTGTGTGTGTGTGTGTGTGTGTGTATATATATATATATATATATGATAGGTGCTGCGAGTGCGCAAGATGCCTCGCTCTCGCCCAGTGGCAGCTGGGGTCGCGCGATATCTCTGTGGTGTGACGTGGCGTGCTTGTGCAACTGCAACGTGGCCATGGCAAGATCCACGCAAGTATGTCAGGCCAGCAACTCATCAGCATCGTCAACACTTCAGCAGAATCACACGATGGCAAGTTGGTCACGACGACACGGCAAATTGATAACACAATGGTGAGTAGGATACTGGATGAAAAAAAAAAAGAAAAACCACACTGGTTGTAATATTGTGCACGGTGCACCTCATGAACCACAACCGTCGGCGACGACTCGGCGTCATGGCCTCGTAGGTTCTACGGCGGCAACCATCATTTTGACTTTTCTCCCGAAAAGGATAAAAAATGCCTGCACTGTCCGTTGCCTGTTCGTATTAGAATATTTGATACCAGGTGAGTCAGCCGAGGAAAGCAACTATTTTACTAAACGATAAACCGTAAATGCTTTGTAAAAGAAGTACTTTGTATACAATAAAAATTTACATTCACCACCTCTCGTCCTCTCCGGTTGCCAAGAATTGCTCACTAGGACGAGGCTAATTAATTTATATAGCCTTTGATCGGCTAGAATGATTTCTAGGTGAGTTGCGGACTAACTGAGCAGGTCCTTAAGAATCGCTAATATAGGAAACGACCCTCATACGGGGTTTCGTTGTCGCGTCGTTAAATCCTAAATTATTTGTTCCTACGGCGAGTTAAGTCTAGAACATAAGCTGCTATTAGGGATCGTAATCACTAGGCTACAACCTCTTGCGCAAATTGTTTTTTTTTTCTAACTTATAAGAGCATGAGTAATGAATCTAAGTCACATCCACTACCGGAATCCATCTCTTTCCTAAGTGCCGCATGATTTATCGAGTGTCGTTTTTGGACACTCAGCAAAAGAAACTCTTTACTAAATGCCAAATAAAAACACTCGGCAAAGAGCTTTTTTTGCTAAGTGTCAAAAAAAATTCTTTGCTGAGTATTTTTCTTTACACTCAGCAAAGAAAATTTGAAAGCACATTTTGGAGCAGTAAATTAATTCAAATGAAAAAAGTATCAACTATAAAGTTGTATAACTTCTCAAGATCTATAACTTTTATTTTGGTTATTTTTTCATTTGATAATGTGAAATTAAATTTATGAAACAACAAGAGAGATATATAAGATTTGTGAATATTTGAAATTTGAATTTTTCAAACGACCTCGGATAGACAAACAACCAAAATAAACTTTGTAGATCTCAAAAAGTTACGAAACTCTATAGTTGGTGACATTTTGATTTGAAATCATCTTGTCATGCAAAACTGCGTTTGAATTTCAAAATTTTGAAATTCAAATTTTGCAAACAATCTCTAATGGAGAAACTTCCTAAACAAAAAGTGTAGATCTCGAAAAGTTATGAAACTTTATAGTTGACAACTTTTTATTTGAATTCGTTTAAGGCCTCAAATAAGCAATTTACAAGCGCTAATAATATTTTTTACTATTTTTGTGTTTTGCTGAGTGTTTCTTTTTAATGCTGGCAAAGATGTGCCACGTCATCAATCCAAACCCCTCAAACTGTGCTCTCCATTGGTCAAAAACACCTCAGCCTCAGATCCCCCTCTCTCCCTCCCCCCCATCGGATAAGGCGCATGCCTCTCTCCCCTCCCTCACCCTCTCTCCCTTCAGCGGGTCGTAGACGCGGGGCGGAGAAGCATGAGGAGTCCACCACCGTCACCGTGGGGCACCAGCGGGGGCCTCGAGCTCGCCCCAGCGGCAGAGCTCGTCCCCGTGTCGGAGCTCGCCCCCACGGCTAAAAAGAGGAGTGCCGTGTCCAGGCGGCAAGGCACGGACGGTGGCGGAGCTCGTCCCCGCGTTAAATGGCCCGGGACGGCGGAGCTCACCCCAGCCGGCCTGGCCCCCTGCAGCTAGAGGACTAGCCTACATGGGCGGACAGCCTCGGCAAAGATGGCGTGGCCTCGAGCACCGCACCGCGGCAGGCAGGGCCAGTCCTGAGGTTTTTGGACCTAGGACGAAGCTAAAATTTTGGACCTATTTATATGAACATGCATGATAATACTACTAGTGCTAGATATTAATAATCTATACACACATATATAAAATATTACCCATAAGTTCTTAATTAAATGTAAAAGTAATATTCATATGAAATAATTGTATACATATTTAATTACCTCAAAAATTTCTTCTAACATTCCTTGATGCGAAGTCATCGATGATAGTTTCAATATCAATTTCATCCAGCAACCGCTTCTCAATGCATAATGTTGCCAATCCATTTAATCTCTCTTGTGACATTGTAGATCTCAAATAGTTCTTCAACAATTTTAATTTTGAGAAGCTTCTTTCAGCTGATGCCACAGTCACTGGCATAGTAAACAAGATGCGATAAGCAATGGAAGTACTAGGATAACAATCACCTTCTACAACAAACTCAAAAATCTCCATAGCTGTCATTTCTCTATGTGGCAAAGCAGACTGCAGAACCTTTAGCTCAGAAATTAGATCATTTAAATCTATGTCAGATGAGCCATTATGAGAGAAAGCTACTGCCAATGTTGTGCAACACAAATTTAGTTCAGCATCATCCAAGGACTTCAAGCTTGTTGAACTCATTAAAAACCCAAATATCTCATTAAATTCCTTGAGCTGATCAAATCTACTTTTCAATTATCTTTTTGCCATATCAATCATAACCAAAAAGTAACGAACTTTAAAATCCTCCTCAGCTTGCAAGATGACTTCCTCACTATTATTTTCATCAAAATGTTTCTTTCTAAGAGCACGACGCTTTACAGGAAACGACGGTTCAACACCCATTTCAGATGCAATTTCTTTGGCAATGATCATACTAGAAGCAAACCCATCATTCCTATAAGTCTCAAAGTAATTCATTATGCCTTCTATCTGTCGCATGGCAGAATCAATGCACATAGATGATGATTGCAATTTTTTGCTCACTTTATTGACAACAAATAGAACGTCATGCCAAATAACCATGCCAAGAATAAATTCAAAGCTACCAAGCACATCATATAAATTCTTTGCATCACTCCTATCCTTCGATTCAACAGTAGGATCTTGACTTAATGCAAGTAAAGCTGCCCTTAGCTGAGGAGCTTGATATCTAATTGCTGTAACACTTTTAATCCGACTCTCCCAACGTGTGTTACATAATGATTTCACAGTTAGACCATCAACATAATCAAGCAAAAATTTCCATCTTTTGGTAGAACTAGCAAATAATACATATATCCGTTGCACAACTCCAAAAAAGTGTCAGCTTTACTGCAAGACTTGGCCATATCACAAAGAGTAAGATTGAGACTATGACAAGCACATGGCATATATCTGGCTCTTGGATTAATTTCACGCAGCCGGTTTTGAACCCCTTTGTGTTTTCCTTTCATATTAGAACCATTATCATAACCTTGTCCCCTAATGTCATCAATATCAAGATCAAATGATTTAATGGCATCAATTAAAACATTGAAGAGACCATGACCAGATGTGTCATCTACCTTCAAGAAACCAAGAAAATATTCCTCTATTTTAATTTTACCATCAATCAAGTCAACACAGCGAACCAATAAACTCATTTGTTCTTGGTGACTAACATCTGGAGTACAATCAAGAATAATAGAGAAATATTTGGCCCTTCTAACAATCTTGATGATAGAATTTGTAATATCAGAGGCCATAAGAGAAATTAACTCATTCTGAATTTTATGGCTAAGATAATGATGACGAATGTCTTTGTTCTCAATACGCCTAAGATGGTCCTGCATTACTGAATCAAATTCTGCAACCATCTCACAACAAGCCAAAAAATTTCCATTTTGAGCATTGTAAAGCTGCTCATTAGATCCTCTAAAAGCCAAATTACGTTTGCCAAGAAATTTCACAATGGCAATTATTCTTAATAACACTTGCCTTAAGCGCTCTTTCTCCTTTGAGATTTGCTGTTGTAACTCTTTGTCAATTGCTTGTTGTTTAGCCAGCCTAATTCTCAACTGATTCCATGAGGTCATACTAGTAATGTGCTCAACACTAATTTCATGCTCCCTTAGTCTCTCATTAATATGCCTCCAATCTCTAAACCCATCATTCCCCAATGAACTTTTGCATTTATTAGAATTGAAAAGCTTACAACAGAAGCAAAATGCTCTATCCAAGTGTTTGGAATAAACTAACCATTTTCTGTCATGCATCTCTCCATTGCTCATTTTTCTAGAGTAATAGGTATAGGAAAAATGTCTATCATACGCATCTCTAGGAAATTCAAGATTCTCTTCTCTTATAGGCCCCTTCTCAACTAATGTATCCCTTGCCTTGTTATCCAGTTTATCCCAATTTCTTGGATCATAAATATCAATAGAAACTGGATCTTCATCAATAATAGTAGGCTCTGTTTCATTTGAATTAAATACGTGCTCATGATCACTCACATTATGTTCATCCATGTCGATGTCAACATCGTCTTCCATATGGTCTTGATCTTCTGGATTAGCAGTAGCTGGTGTCTCCACAACAACTATCGCCAATGCATTTGGATCTCTTGGAGAGCTTGTATTACTCTTAAAAAATTTATCAAGAGCCCCACTCTGTGATTGTACCAAAGCATCAATTCGCTTTTTCTTCTTTCTTTTATCATTGCCGGAAGGATACTTTCTCGATGACATGGTCCTGTTAAAAAGTTTAGAAAAGTAAGAACAATTTCTAAATTAAAGATCACATGAAAACAATTACTAAATTAGTAAATACGGAGTATTAATTAATTTTCAGATTTATACCTTGCGGCTCAAAGTTCTGCTGCAGATTGGAGACTTCGGTGGCCTTTTGTGCCTGCTGAAACTGCCGAAGGTGATCACTATCAGGATTACGACGGCCCTGCAGCCTGTCGGCGTCGCCTACTGGAACACGAGTCGCCGCCGCCGCTCGCGAGGCCCCTCACGCACCCAGCCGCTCACGTCGTCACGTGCGGCACGAAGGAAACAGAAAGGTCGCACTGACCGCTGATCACGGCACGCGGAAGACGGAGATGAGTCGCGGAACGGCAACTAGCCTGATCGGCCGATCGTATTTCCTAATTAATCCCTTCCTAGTTTCCTATTTCCCTACTACTATAGTATAGTACTAGTGTATACGTATACATACTTAGGGGGCCCATATAATTCCTGGACCTGGGACGGATGTCCCTCCCGCCCCCCCTAGGGCCGGGCCTGCTGGCAGGGCCACCAGCTATGGCCAGCGGCGCACGGACGGCCAGCCCCGGCGGACGTGGTGTCTTTTTTTTAGTTTTTGTCCTAAAAATTTTTGTCGAGGGTCAGTTTGGTGGATTTTTTTATTTTTCTGAATTTTTTTCTGAGTGTCAGTGTAACACACGGCGTACTTGTTGTCAAGTGTCTCATCCAACAAAAACACTCGATAAAAAGCTCTTTGCCAATCAAAATTTTGCCAAGTACCTTATGCCGAGGGTGGCACTCGGCAAAGTCCTTGTCAAATGCATTCGGCCGAGTCTGGTAGTGATCACATAAGAGATACATAAGGACTTGCTTGGGTAGTTTCTTAGGAAGTGAAATAGCAAGACAAAAGAAAGAACCGCACAATTTTTTTTAGAATAAAAAGGCTGTTGAAAACAACGGTTGGCTCATTATATTAGGAGAGAAATGTCTAGGAACGACTAGCGGTGTACTAGTGTACAAGAACGCAACTCCTAAATTTGCTCTTTGTATTTGTCGTATCATTTTTCCATCCTCCGACACTGACTCCCAATGATTTCGCATCCCACGTGCTGGCTTTGGAAGGATTATTTAGCATGCTCCTTAGCATTTTGTTTTTAGCTAATATATAATATACTTTCTCTGGCCTAAAATAGAAATTATCCTTACTTTTCGAGAAGTTAACTTCTTGTAACTTTGATTAATTATATATAAAAAGAATATTTATATTTATATATAATTAGTATATAGATCATTAAATCTATTTTTATAATAAACTTATTTAGAGACATTAATATTATTGTATGTATTTTCTATAAAATAGTTAAAATTAAAAAAGTGTACCTAACTGAAAATACTCAATGAAAGAAAAAAAATATGCTAGTTGTAATATACTGTGCAGTGTGCGCGTTGCACCTCACGAATCACACGTCCGCCTCGTCGACTCGGCGTCATGGCCTTGTCGCTTGTCGGTTATTCTACGGTGGCAACCATAATTTTTTATCATTTTTGACTTTTCTCCTGAAAAGGATCAACAGCGCCTGCAGTATCTGGTCCGTTGCCTGTTCGTAGGATATTTTCTCCTTCTGTACCAGCTGAGTCAGCCGAGGAAAGCAACTACTAAACGATAAGCCTTGAATGCTTTGAAAAAAAAAAGTGAAATGCAACGGTGGTAGGTACGTAGAGCATCTCCATCAATTCCGTTCTACCATATTTATTAACTAGTAGCAAGGCGCGCTTCTGCGCGCTAGTCAGTGTATTGAAAAAGGTTTTCTGTTGATTATTTGTATATGCAGTTACTCAACTGATTTATAGAGCCAATAATCATTAAGTACTTTCTTGAGAGTGTGTCTACAAACTATGTAATGCACATATGCATCCACAACCAGGCATGAATAAGATAACTGTCTGTCTTTTTTGTTGATTGTTTAATACCAAAGGGACAGGATATTCGGAAGAACATTGGATTACTAATCACTGCTTCAAACATCTCAACTATCAGTGAGAAGCACCACAGTTGAAGAAATTAGCGCACACCTACATTGAACATGGCCATCCAACGATCTGCATCCATAAATTGAAATTGCCACGCCTGTACTGGTCATAGGGGTTCCTATTTGTGCTGGCATGATTAAAAAAAAAAAAAAAAAAAAAAAAAAAAAAAAACAGCAGAATTTTTTTGATCAGTATTTCGCAATCCAAGCAAGTCAGAGTTTCTGTTAAAACACATAATAATATATTATTTACTCATCATAGGGAATACTGTTTGTGAAAATTTTGGGTTAGTATTTGGGTATTGAAGAAAGTTTGAGTTCGTACTGACACACATAACAAGCTATTAAAACCAACATTTGGGTAGTAGTAAAAGGAATTTTAAGTTTCTGGATATAGTCAGAAAGCAGTAAAGTATTTGTGCAATTCATAAAATTTCTGTTTGGTCATCATCAAGTATATGTGATTTTCCACCTATCCAGACCCTTAAAAAGAAGTTTTTACGGGACCAAACACATATACTGCCGTGCATCTTACTTGACTTGCAGATAAAATTAAGAAGCTGCCATATATCCAAGGTCCAATTTAATGGTAAAATATTTGTCGTTTGTTTGGGATCTTCACTAATCACATGGAACGGGAAAAGAGTCTTTATTGTTGCCTAATCAGGTGTACGGGTCCTAATATAGATATTGATAAATAAAAAGGCTATAGGACTACCGAAAGAGCAGCAGAGTCAACGGTGTCATGAATGAGTTCACTGTGTAGGTTTTCTATAGTATGATGTGAACCAACTTTTAGAGCACGTTGTGGTGTTGGAGTAAGATACCGTAAGTAATGTGAAGTGAACGAACTGATATAATGGGGAGCCAAAAATTGCTAAAAGCTGCATATGTCTACCTTGTTCTCACCTTCAGTTGGTTTAATTATACATGTGCGGAAGAGGTGATGACGTAGTTGATCCCAGAGTTCAGGAGGCCAAATGTACCAAGGGGTGGATCTGTGGAAAAAAAAAGTAAACTACACATGATAAATAGATTAGGCGGAACAGTAACCTATAACACAATTATCTGTGCCTCAGAAGGAATGGAGAGCGATATAGAAATAGGATATGTAGGTGCAGTGCCTATATAAATCAGAGGAAAACGGTACTATTTTTGACAAATTTAGCCAATAAAAGGAGCTACTGCTTCTGATCCCTACAAATAGTTAGAGAAATCTTTTGAATGTTCCCCAAATTAACATGATGAATTAACTAAGATTGATTAGATGCTATAGAAAAATAAGACTTTTAGTTGTTGTCGCTGAACTTGAACTCATGCCATCCCCTTAGTGTCAGCTCGTGCTTGTACACCTGGTGCTTCACTTCTATAATCCAGTGTTCTGGCAATGCAGGATGCTCACAATTTATATGCACAGGCTATTCATCTGGTGAATCGATTGGTCACAAATATAGCATTGTTTGTTATTTGTCATGTCATTAAAATGGTACAATACTCGCAAAAAAATAAAAATGGTAGAATCAGAATTTCATGCGTTCAAATAATTTACTCTTATTAATGAAGAGAAATATGGCACACTCTCAATTGAAAATAGGATAGTCATTGATTTCCCTTGGCTAGTGTCAAAGCTAGTCTAGCCAATCCTCAGTATAAAGGGTGGACAATCACCATGAGGATGGGGAGGGAGCATTACCCTCATGTTGGCCTTTAAGAAAAAGTAAAAGAAAGAAAATGCAAGGAAGCAAGAGGAGGCCTCACCTAGGAAGCTGGAAAACTCTTGAATTGCTGCATGCAGCCACCTCTTCAGAATAGCATAGAACATTGCTACAACTCGGCATAGGCATTTCCTATTGAGTAACATGAGGCAGGGCATTGTTTTGCTGTCCTTCAGACAGCATGGGCAATAGTTATTTGCTTTCTTCTTGCTATATATTGAAAGCACTGGATACCTGTAAAGAGATCAACTACAGTATTAGATCCTGCATGTTTAGGGAAAGGCTAGATGCAACTTTTGTTCTCTAAGAGGAAAAAAAAATGTGTTGGATGAAGCGGCCTTTCCTTTTAAAGTGCTGTATCCAGTACAAAACATGGTCCCGACAGATGAGCCTAGGAATAGATCATTGCAATAGAATCGAAAATTTCAAGGAGCACTACTAATGAGGTCAATGATGTTCATATTTTGTTGTGAGGTAAGGAAGTCTTCTTTTTCCGAAGAATGAAGCTA
Organism: Chrysopogon serrulatus; assembly: GCA_015844335.1. NCBI lineage: Eukaryota > Viridiplantae > Streptophyta > Magnoliopsida > Poales > Poaceae > Chrysopogon > Chrysopogon serrulatus. The sequence continues at coordinate 152,089 of JADLZL010006433.1, forward strand.
ATGAACTGTCGTCAGCATATGGGGAGGACCTTATTTCTAAATTAAACATAGCTGAGATCATAATAAATCATTAATTAACTAAGTAGCAGCCAGTAGATGAAATCTGTAGGGAAATTTCAGGTCAGGTTGCTGTTGGAAGAAGTATCTGTATGAGTATAAAAAGGCCAAATAAAGTGAACAGGCCCAGATGATATTTTTTTCTACTTTACTGAGCCTAGATATAGGTTTTATGTATGTATGATTATAAAGCTCTTGAGTATAAGCAACAAAACACTGCACAAACAAGGAACAACAATTATACAAATATCAGCTATAGTGTAGCCGAAAGATGAGGCTGTATCAGATAAAATTGAGACACAAAAAATACGTTGATAGTCAATTTACCTATATCTATGAAGGGAAAGTTCACAAGAAAATTGGCATGTACCTTTGCATTGGGCAAAACAAGGTCTATATATATGTGCTCGGTGACTATCATCAGGTGTGTGGTATTCCTATATCCCATTTTATTAAGACATGGGTTCAACTGTAATTTACGCTGCTTGCTGATGTAGCATTGTAAGGAGATGAGGTGGGATCCTGAAAGTTTTGGAAAAGAATAATTTGATATCAAGGCCAGTTTGCAGTGCATAATTTGCCATCAAGCACATTATTTGTCTAATAACTAATAGTAGTGCATAAACATACATCATACTTATATGTGGACGATGCGTGGCTGCGGTAATTTACATTACCATTGTGAACTGCATGTACTACAGCGTGCATAAGGTGTGACACAATTTCATAAAAATAATAATGTGGACTGAAGCCCTTTGGCAACATCATCCTTCTCAATTACCAGCTGTGTCTTAGTGCTAGAACTTAAAACTGAAATATACATCAGGCATAAAAAGAAGAGTATTTTCCTTGCAGCTGATAATTAACAAAGGCAAAGAGCAAGAGCAAAAGAAACGAAATCATTAATAATTTAGTACTGCAGTTGTTGTAGGCTAACAGTAAAGAGCAATTAATAAGAATAAGTGCCTAGCTTAGGTGAGGAATACAAAGATTGTGGCACAAGAAGCATGATATGTGTACAGGATACTCCCCAAAGGTGACATAAGAGGAATTCAAATAAATATTATAGTAGACAAAAGTTGGATTAGACAACAGTTGGATTACTGCAGGTGGATAAATTAGGGATCATAAGTGCTGAAAAACTAACATGTTGAGGCAGTCGTTGCATCCATCTGAACGTTCTCACATGAATACTTGTTCCAACTGCTAATGAAGTAAACAGGCTTCCTAAACTGCTGGTGAGATGTTATCTGTGGATACCTGGAAGAGAAGCAAACACATAGAAAGAACAAGCTAGAGGACTGCAACTACTTTTTTGCCCTGATGCCTTGAGTTCATGCGTGCTAGTGTCACCTCTGATGCTGGCTTTGATAAGTAAAAGGAAAATCCAATTGCACAGGGAGGTCGAATAAAGCAGGCACATATAGGACAGGAGCCATATTCAAAGTTTTGGTACATCTAGGGAAATAAATGACCATCAATTATAAAAACGCTACACAGGATAATCAGTGAAAATTTTGTCCCCCTTGTTTTATTAATTCCATCCACCAGAGTTGGAATACTATGAGACATGAATAATAAAAAGTTGCGGACATAAGGCATGCCTCTTACCTAAAGCTGTTAATCCATCACTTTAAGCACCGCTGCTGCACATGGATGGCTCAGGCTCAGAACTTTGAACTGCATACTAATAACTAATCTGAACTCCTTTGAGATGGCTCAGGCTTAGAACTTTGAACCTGCATATACATGGAAGAACACAAAAGAGTTGTCCCATGGCTTCTCATTGTAAGATGGCTTCCAGAATATCCATAGCTAGAAGATGAGCTGCAAATAAATTAATTCCTGAATAGCTTAGAGTTCAGATTGAAAGAACTATACACCTTTGTTGGAGTAGCTTCCAACTACCTTTTCACATGAAAAGCAGGTTATAAATAATGAATAATGATAGTATGTATTAACCACATCTCATATGGGCATGGGATGCAAAGTCGTTCACATTATGCTGGAGAAAAAAACAGATTCATCAATCATAGAACTGATATCCATGTATACGCGAAATTCAAGAAATTAGAACCTAAATGCCTCCCACTGCAGCATGCATACGCAGGGAGAAGAGGTGGGAAGGAGGGAGGCGAGGACGAACCATGCCGCTGTGGACGGGCGACGACCAAGCGCAGCTGTGTGGCCAGGGGCCACATGGGCAGGCCGACCTGCTGTATGCGCCTCCATCCTCAGGAATCGTGTGGAAGAGACGAAGACAGGCATCTAGGGTTTCATCAAGCACTGAAGGACGGCCGGTGACGGAGCGGCGAAACCCTAGGCCGGCACCTCCGCGGCGCTAGGGGCCCACCGTTGCCCCGCCCATGTGGCGCGAGCGGGGCGTGGAGGAGGAGCTGGGCGGCGGCCGCAGCGCCGAGGGCTGGCCACCACAGAGGCCCGCTCGCGCCGCCACCTTGGCCGCGTCAAGGGAGATGGGGAGAGAGAGGGAGGGGAAGAGAAGAGGCTACCGGGACTCACCTGCGCGGGGGACGAAGGGGGAGGAGGACGCCGGTGCGCCGCCGCGGGGTGCGCCGTCGCCCCGCTCGCCGCCGTGTCGGGAGACTCGAGAGATGGAGAGGCGTGAGTTTTTTTTTTTTTTTTTTTTTTTAAGCAGAAGCTGAAGCCGCCGCGTATATATTTGGTGGTGATCCGGATTCGACCAGAAGCTGGTGAGAAGCAGGGGAAGCAAATCTCAGCCGTGGAAGCAGCTGAATCGGCAGCTTCTGCAATTAAATTAGCTTCTTAAAAAATCACAGGATGCAAATCTCAGCCGTGGAAGCCGCTAATCAGAGGGCCCACGTAATTGTAAATGGCGTGGCCATTGGTTCCTTTTAGGAGCTTGTCTAGATTTAATATCTTAAATGAGAGAAACATACTCTCTCTATCTCAATATATTAGACGTTGGACACAAAATTTATCTCAAATTGCTTGATGTTATTAGCTAAAACGTAAGTCCGCCTACTCTAGGTCTCTAGCCCATTAATCATCTGTCATCCATTCCAGCACTTTACGTACATCTAGCCTGAATGTTAATAGAAAAATGAAAAAATGTCTAGCGTTGTTGGATGCTGGAGCCGTAAGGCTGGATAACGAGCCAGCTCGGCTCGGCTCGGCTCGGCTCGCTCGGCTCGTTAAGATAATAGATAGCTCGGCTTCGGCTCGTTATCTCAACGAGCTAGAAAGCTAGCTCGGCTCGGCTCGTTAAAAGCTCGAGTTGGCTCGTTAAGCTTCTTGAGCCAGGTATAAAAATATACAAAAATATAATATTTGTATTTATCTAAAGCTTGAGAATAGTAATAATACTAAAATAACATATCCAATAATCTTAAATCGAACAAAAATTAATATGTGCTAGCATATTTACAAGTATAATAATATATTGTATAAATTAGATCCATCGTATGCATAAATATAGCATATATACTTGGTTTTTCGGCTAAACTTGTTAGGCTCGCGAAAGCAGCTAGCGAGCTAGTTTCGACTCGGCTCGTTATCCTAACGAGCTAAAACTTTTGCTCGGCTCGGCTCGTTATCCTAACGAGCCGAGCCGAGCCGAGCCGATCCGGGCCACGAGCCGAAAGCGAGCTAACGAAGCTTCGAAGTTTTTGCGTCCAGCCTTATGGAGCCGTGAAGGAGCTGTGGCCAGACAAAGCACGACAAATAATGCGCATGTCAATATCCAAATTCTCAGTAGATGTGATGATTACTTTGTAGAGAGTAAAATTTATCATCGGGTCCTATAGGTCTCTAACTTGACAGATAGTGCTAACTAGGTTGTAGGTCTAAATTTGATCGGCGGTGTCACTAGGTCCTAAATTGAACATTCAATGATCACCATAGACCCATAAACTTAGCCGATGGTGTTATTCTGGTCAAAATATGGTCTAACCCACTCTAAGCTGGGCGGCTGGAGCTAATTGTATGTTAGACATAGATCTAACATGTATCAATCAATTAATCAATCATTATTTATATAATATTTATCATAAAATGATAAATTATATAAAATAATTTACATCAACAAAAAATAAATTAAAGTGGTAAAATAATTTACAACAACAAATATATTAGGTTTAAACTAAAATAGAAAATTAATAAAATTAATTTAATATTTATGTATCATTAATCATGTTAAATAATATTAAAAGATACTTATAACATTAAAAGTTCTATTAAAAGTTATTTCTAATTTTAGTATTATCTTAAAAGTTTTAATAATAGTATTATAGAAGTAATTTGCTCTATTTAATATTGTAACACTATTATTAGAAATTTCAATACTATAATAGTATTCTTAAAAGTTCTAATACCAAATACTACTAGATAGTAATTTATTTTGGCTGATGTAAATTATTTTATATAATTTTTAATTTCAAAATAAATATTGTGTAAATAATGATTGATTAATTGACAGAAGTTGGATCCACGTCTAACGTACAACCAGCATGTCCTATCAGCCTATAGAGTGAGTTAGCATATTGGATCGGGATGACATCGTTAGTCAAGTTTAAAGACATATGGTGGTAATCTTAAAAGTTCAGAAACTAAGATGACACCGTCCACCAGGTTAAGATCATGCACAAAATAGGTCGTCACATCTGGCCATCTCTAGTGCTCATGCTTGCCCATTGTCCCTCGTGTCTACCCGCCCGGTCAGCTTTGCCACATTGACTCCCTCTAGCCCTGTCGTCCCCGCCTTCACCATACCCTGCACATTTGGCTTCTTGTCCGACCCCACTGGCCCCACACCATGGAAGACAAAGATGCCATGGTTTTTTGGGCTTGTATTCTTGGCATATCAATCCAAGGGCACGAGGGGTCATTCCAACCAAAACATCTAATGTTTGGATCTTGAGGTGCAAGATAAACATGTTTCAAGCTCTATGATTGAAGGCTAGCTTTAGAGTGAAGCTGCTCTATGCTGAAGTCTACTCTAGGGATAAACTTTAGATGAGTCCAGTATCTATTTGCTAAAACGCACGGTCTAGTAATGGATAATATCTTCATGTGCTATAACATGAATTCCACTTTTCTCCTTTGTTTTTGAAAAACCCACTTTTTCTCCTTTGTGACACTAAGTTGTCACCTATCTCTCTCTATTTAAATTATTTCATTGCTTATTAAGGCAAACTCTTAAACTTGAGACCAAACCTTAGCCTTTTACTAGCAAACGTGTTCATACGTTGCATGGAACCCAATACATACGAATTGTTTATTTTTTTGAGAAGATACAAATTGTTTTAACTCGTATGAGCATATAGAACATGAATCTAACTCACATACAATACGAGATACAAAGAATTTGCGAGGGTAGTTTGGGAAGTAAAAATAGCAGGACGAAAGAAAGAACCGCTAAAGAGATATTCTTGGAATATAAAAAGTTGGCTAGAAGAAAAGCTTCACAGGAAACCTTGATACATGTTAGAATCGAACTCAATATTATCATTAGACGCAAGTTATTTTAATTTGTATGAGCATGATCGAGTCATGAATCTAGTTAACATATAAGATACAGAACTTGGGACAGTTTAGATAGAAATGAAAAAAAAAGGGTGCGCGAGAGGAAAAGGAGGACCGCACAAACAGACCTTTTTATACACTACTAGATACTAGACTAGAATAAAAAAAAAAAGCTGGTGGAAAAAATCGCTTCGCCCATCATTAGAGAAATATCTAGGAACTAGCGGTGTAATGTATAAGAAGGCAACTCCTAAACTTGCTTGGCCACCTTAGGACTTGGCCTCCTTTTTAAACACTACCGGCGGTGCTCGAGAGATGGTGCTAAGTAATTACCATGTAGTAGCATCTTTCGTCTAACGTAGATGGATGCCGACGAATGAGAAATGACACGAGAAACTCCTAAAGTACTCATTTGGAAGGAAATTTTGGGTCCGAACGAACAGTCGGCGTACCTACAGTGCCCGTGAGAACGACGTTCCCCAAACTTATACAAGCAATGGCAATGTCCATCCCGTGGGCGGCCGGCGGCCATCTGCAGGGTCAGGGTCAGGCCAGCCTATCTTTATCTGTCTTGCTTCGGAGTGGCCAATGTTAGGAACTAGTCAGTCACTCACTCACTCAAACAGTTGACACTTGACAGTCCCCTCTTCTCGCAACCAGGATTAATTCGATCGGCGCCACCGTGCAGCTCCTCCGACCCCGAGCTCGACGACGACGACGACTTTGGCCTGGCCATCCAGAGGCGCCACGGTCTCTGATCCGCCGCCGCCCAAGGTACCTATTGTAAGGCAAAGCTGCTAACGAACTCCTACTTCCCCTTTTCCGTTGCCAGGTGGGTGAAAAGGAACGACGACAAGAATGGAGCCAGGGACGCCTCCCTCCGAGCCCGATCCGACGCCGTCCGACGGCGGAAGGGACTGGTCGGAGTTGCCGCTGGACGCGCTGGTGCAGGTCTTCGCGAGGCTCGGCCCCGTCGAGATCCTCATGGGCTCCGGCCTCGTCTGCCACTCATGGCTCCGGGCGGCCAAGGAGGCGCCGGAGCTGTGGGCATGTCTAGACATGGCGAACGACCACCGCGTCGTGGAAGACATGCGCGGCGACCTCCTGTGCGGAATGGCCAGGGTGGCCGTTGACCGCTCCGACGGCCGGCTGGAGGCCTTCTCGGGGAAGTACTTCGTCACCGATGAGCTTCTCAGGTACATCTCGTCGTCCGGCAGGTCATCGTCTCTCAGGAGCCTCTGCCTCGTGTCGTGCCGTGAGGTCTCCAACAAAGGGTTCACGGAGCTGGTCACCAAGGCACCGCAGCTAGAGGACCTCTCGCTGGAGCTGTGCCCGAACGTCGGCGGCCGCGGCGTGCTCGAGGCCGCCGGCAGAGCCTGCCCGCGGCTGCGGCGCTTCAGCCTGCGCAGGGAGTGCTTCCGGTTCTCCCTCAACTACTCCCGGCGCAACGCGGAGGCGCTCGGGATCGCGGCCGCCATGACGGGGCTCCGCAGCCTCACCCTCGTCAGCAGCAACATCACCAACGACGAGGTGGCGGCCATCGTCGACGGCTGCCCGCGCCTCGAGACACTCTGCCTGCGGGATTGCTACAAGGTCATCGCTGATGGCGCCCTCCGGGCCAAGTGTGCCGGCATCAGGACGCTGACGCTTCCTGACTCCACGGTTTGATGCGTCCGGCTGCACAAGACAGCAGTAATCTCCACAACCACCAACACGCCACCACAGTACCACACTACTAGCAGTGTACAACATCGCATTGTGTGTTATCTGTACATAGTATGTGTCCTTGGTTTCTTTGTAACGTAGCTAGTCCAGTACACTGCATAAAACACACAGTGAGAGAAAAGGAGTCATTAGTGACGGCTACAGGGAATGGATTGACCACGTGACCGGGCACCGGGTCACGTCACTCCACCAAATCTCCTTTCCTCTCTTTTTTTCCTCAGTCGAGATTTTTTTCTCGATCCCCTTTCCTCCTTCACCTCTTGCTGACAATCCAGGTCCACACCTAAAGGGCTGCGCTCGTCGCGTCGTGTCACCGCAATGCAACTCCGAGCGAGTGTTCTGGCCAGCTAGCCGCGCGCGCCTCGCTGAGCATGCGAGGAGACGGAGCAAGCATGTATATCTATCTAGCCATGCAGCCCGCCCGGCACGAGGCAAGGGCCGGCACGGCCCCGGGGCCACCACCTAGGCCCGTGATACGACACGGGCACGGCCCGGTAAAAGAGGCGGCCCAGCACGCAGCCACACGCCACCGAGCCATGCGACGCCGTGCTCGACGTCACACGCAGGCGAGCACGGCGACACAGGCGAGCACAGAGGTGACGCAAGTAGCACGGGGCGGCGGCGACGCCCCCATAGCGGCCTCCTCCTCCACGCGGACAGTAGGGTGGCGTCGCCCGGCTCTCCTCGTGGCGGCCTCCTCCTCCATGCCAGCTGCAGGGCGTCGGCCGCCTGGCCCCTGGGCGTGTGCTCAGCACGGAGGCACGGCTGCACACCGGGCTTTTGGGTCGGCCCGACAGCCCACGGGCCGCGCCTTGGGCCGAAGGCCAGGCACGAGCATGACACAGGCATGGCCCATAAGGCACGGCGGCCGTTGAGACACGACGACGTTCGGAGCCAGCACGGCCGTTGGCCATCATGCAGGGCGACCGGTCTTGCCACCGTGCTAGGGAGCATTGACGTGGGCTGGCTGCACCGTCCCACCAGGCGAGCACGCAGGTGGCCAACCCGCGCTCTACTTTGGTCATCGGACGTGTGTTCTCCACCGTACGCCAAGAAGAGAGACAGAGAGAAACGAGAGGGGAGGCAAGGGGATCAGATTCTGTCAATTTGCTATAGCTTTGTCTCCCTTAAAACTAGTGGTGCAAATGGTATCTGAATACTGAAAAGCATATTTATAATGTCATATCCTATTTAATATAGCTGACACTATTCGTGTTTCAATTGAAGTCAGTATAGAAATATGAAAACAAAAGTAATATCACCAATATTTTTATGAATCTGATATGTTTGCACCCCTACTTAAACCCATAAAACATGTTTTCGCAATCCCGGTATGAACTTTTAAGGGAAGCAGGAAAGAGGATAGTACGATGGAGACGATCTAAGGAAATGTGTGCATGCAATCCTTTGCCTGCGCCGGACGAAGCTCGATCGGGGCATCACCATTGCACAGACGGGATGGTTCAGGTGCATGGCCCAAGTTCGGACTGATCTAGCTAGGATATTGGGGTGTTGCCATCGTGCGCACAAACGAGGTACGAATGCAGGGAGGTAAATTCTGAGAGATCATCTGAGGGCATGTTTGATTTCAGGCATCTGGCTGTCCTGGCCAATTGGATGACTAGTTGCACAACGATGTAGTAAGCTTATTATTAAATCTTCTCTCGCTCAGCACTCCTCAGTGGCATTTCATCGAGCAATTCGTGTACGAGAGTTATTCAATGCCAAAGTCATGGCCATAGTGCAGAGCAGTAGTGGTGAGGGGCTGGAGGACGATTAAGAATGCATACACGCACATCGATCGTGATAGGATTGCACTGGTTGCCACTGGTCGTCGGTGAACACAAGCCCTAGATGTGGCTAGGGTCCTTCGAAATGCTAGCCACTATCAAGCCCTACCCGTGTGCAAGCCTCCGGCGCGAGACCCCGCTAGGCCCTGACCGCACACCACCCGTGACCACCGTTAGGCCCCACTGGCGAGCACGAGGCCCAGCCACCACTAGGCCCTGCCAGTATTGGATCTGATGAATACACTGTAAGCAGATGTGCGCATGCAATCCTTTAGCCGCGTCCGATGAAGCTTGGTCGAGGCATCACCATTACATAGACGGAGTGGTGCATGCACATGGACCAAGTTCGGGCGGATCTGGGTGGGGTACTAGTGTGTGGCCATCGCACGCACAAACAAAAGGAGACAACTTCTAAGAGACCATGTCCATTTCTCCGATCTAAATATATACGAGCAACGGGCCGTGCCGGCCCGGCCCGGTCCTAGGCCGTGCCGGGCATGGCCCTAAAGGGCCCTAAGGCCCACCGTGCCGTGCCAAAGTGGCCCTTCGTGCCTGCTCGCCGCCCAGGCACGGCCCTACGGGCCCTTTTTCGTGCCATGCTGGCCCTAAAAAGCACGGCCCAAGTAGGGGTTCGGGGGGTCGGCCCTTAGGTCGCTACAAAAAAAAGCAACAGTAGATTCGTCTAAATTTGAATTTTGACAAAATTTTTACAGAATATAGCACAATTCATACATTTCTCGAAATCATCTCAAAACTATTTTTAACAATTCATTGCAACATGTGAAAATTCATCTCTAAATTCCCAGCCTAACGGGCCGCTGCCGTGCCTCCTCTTTTTAGTGGGTCGTGCCGTGCCGGCCCTCGTGCTTTAGTGGCGGCCCAGGCACGGCCCGCTAACCGTGCCGGGTCGGCCCTAAGGCCTATGCAGCCGTGGCTGTGCCGTGCTTGGCCCAAGCCGAAATCAACGGGTCCGTGCGGGGCCAACGGGCTTAAGGCTGCATGCCCAAGATTGGATCTAAAGGACCCCTCTTTTACATGATGACACATGACATATATCTGTTTTCTTAAGCTATGGTTTTTAAAAAACTGTTATGGGATTTAGGTTGTTAACAAAGCCAAAACCCATTTGATTGCACAAGTGTGGATTTTGGTGGAAAAAAACTGCTGTCATCTTCTCTCACTTGCAAGTGGGGTCTACCTGTCAGCCTCACGAACTCCCATCTTCTCTCTCGACAGATAGAGCAGTCGCGTCGCAGTTACCGACGCCGTTAGTATATACGGAGTGCGTCATTCCTCAAACGACAAGCGTTGGTTGGGCTTCCACTGGAAGCCACCGAAAACCCTTCCTCCCCACTCGTCCCAACGCCCCCACGCGATGCCTTCCGCCTCTCGCCGTCGCCGCCGCAACAACCCTGCAACGCCTGCGGCTGCGCCGCATCCGGGGACGGTAGGGGCCCGCGATGGTCCGTTCATGGGTGCCGCGGCTTCCTCCGCCCGCCGCCTTCGCACGCGGGCTCCATCCCACCCCGGACGCGGCGGCGGTAGAGCGGGCGAGGGGGCCGGCCGTACCGTCGCCGCGGCTCCCTCCCCGGCCGTCTTCGCACGCAGGCCCGATCCCGCGCCGCGCCCGGCTCCACCAAACCCTAGCCGCCCACTCGAACCCGAGGCTCGTGCCCCAATGCTGGCGCAGCCCTCGTCATCCTCCTCCACGCGCCGCCGCCGCAACCGCAACCGCAACCGCGGCCGCGGCCGCGGCCGGAAGAAGGACGAGGCCGAGGAGACGCGGGACTGGGCGGCGCTGCCGCTGGACGCGATAACGGCCATCCTCCGCAAGCTCGACCACGTGGAGATCCTCCTGGGGCCCGGGAAGGTGTGCGGCTCCTGGCGCCGCGCCGCGCGCGACGAGCCCGCGCTGTGGCGCCGCATCGACATGCTCGGACACCCGGACCTCGACCGCCGGGTCAACCTCTACGGGATGGCGCGGGCCGCCATCCGCCGCGCCAAGGGCCAGTGCGAGTCGTTCTGGGCCGAGTACGCGGCCGATGACGATGTGCTCCGTCTTCTCGGTGAACAGTGAGATTTCGATCCCCGCTCCAAGTTCTCTCTTACACATCTAGTTTCGTGCTAATTGGTTCGGTTACACTTGCGGTATGCCCCTGTGCTTGATTTGGCCCATCAAGTGATGTTTGAAAATATCAGGCGGTTGTAGTAATAATCCATATTAAGCTGCAACCACAATTCATCCACTTCTGGTCATGAAAGGTTCGAATAATCAATATTAGGCTGCACCCACAATTCATGTAAAGACGATGTGCAACTATTGATATGTTTATGCTATAGACGATGTGCAATGCTCTTCCTGTAGAGATTAGAGAGTTTTAGCATTCCATTTCTATGTTGTAGCATGGAATGTTTTCCGTCAGAATTTTAGTCTAATACTGACTATAATGACTTTATACAGTAGAGGCACGATTTTTCTTGGTTTACTTGTATGGATGATATAAAGTGTCATCTCCTGCAAAGCATGCAGCATTGGACCATGATCCATATTTTATACTGTATTCTTGCATCATTGCATTGATATTATATTGATGTGTTGCTGATTGTGAATGAAATGTATCTAATGGGTGACTCTGGATATCTTCATGTTTAGTGTTTTATATAGTCCATTGGATGTTCCCCAGCCTAACATTTAACTAACCTCAAAGTATTTGCTATCTTGCAATTAGTGAAGAAACTTATGGTGCTATCATCTTATATGTGGAATGGTCTGAGATTTCCCCAAGGCGATCTTTAGTCTAACAAATTTGTAGGTTTATCCACTAATAACTTTTTGATGCAATAGAATGGTCTCCTTACTTTGAAATGAACTGCAATTGGGTTCTAATGTTTCCAGTGCTGACCATATGAAACAAGTGGAACAAACTCAGTGAACTGGTGCAGTGGTGCTGCTATCTTAACCTATAACTGCATTTCCAGTCCAGCGTGTCCATTAACTGTTTCTCATGTCAAATATAAATGAGTCTGGTACCAGGAAACTCTTCCAAATTATGACTTGCCACTATATGTGATTATCCTCTAAAATGACTTAATAACCACCCCTGTTTACGCTTATTTTTTAGTGCTCTTTCGTATCAGGACAAGGATGGTAGCTAGTTATTGTTTTCTACATCATACTTTTGCCTCTCTTTTTGAAGGCTCCTTTGATCGCTTCTTTTCCACCAAGCACAGAAGTTTAAGGAGAACTATAGGTCGGTGGCTACCTAAGGAAACTCCGATTCGATCCGCCCCCCGGCTGGGGGGCATCTACCTCATCCCGATCACAAGGAGAGGTTCACCATGATGGGGGGGGGTCAGGTACTTGAATTCTTTTCGTTCCGGAAAGAATTCAATGCATAGGGGACCATCCTTTTTTTTGCGGCATGCTCTCTGATTTACGGATTCGCAGGGGGCCGAGGGCCAACCTTAGTTGACTGACAATGACAAAGGCTTGCGAAACAAAGTAGCGCCTTTGAAATGGAATCTTAATTAAGTAGTCGTCTATCAGTGGTAGCTAGTTATTGTTTTCTACATCATACTTTTGCCTCTCTTTTTGAAGGCTTTGTTATGATTGTTTAATCTTGTACTTCACTACAGTATCATAGCAAATAACTGCAATTTTATCACACCAAGAATGGGTGCTTGTTATACAGAGTTGTTTGTACAGCAAAGATGCATTTATTGGTTAGTGGTTACTAATGAACAAATACTACCTTTGCAGGGCACCAGCCCTAAAGTGTCTCCGCCTCATTTCTTGCCAAGACATCGTTGAATTTGAAGAGGAGATAAAGAAGTTTCCTCTGCTTGAGGAGCTCGAGATATCACTCTTTACAAATATAGGTGGGAAGCATGTGTTTGAGGAGGTTGGCAAAGCATGCCCAGAGCTGAAGCACTTCAGATTTAATAAGTACCGCTTCTACAACTTGGGAGACATTGAGTACTCTGAAGATGATGATAACGAGTTCAAGTACAACAAGGATGATGATGCCCTGGGGATTGCAAGTATGCATGGGCTGCGCTCTCTGCAGCTATTTGGCAATGACTTCACCAATGAAGGACTGACAGCTATCCTTGACAATTGCCCCCACCTGGAGTTCCTCGACATCCGTCACTGCTTCAACATCCAGATGGACGATGCCCTCCGGGCAAAATGTGCTGCAATCAAGACTCTGAAGCTTCCCTTTGATTCAACGGATGACTACAATTTACAGTTTGAGGGACCAATCTGGTCACCTTCCGGGCTTGGTGTTGACTTCGACACCGACAGTGATGGTTGTGATTATATTCTGGATTCAGACGAGTATGATGATTACTGTGATCCGTTGCGCTACCTTGATGGTGTCTATGAGTCTGAGCTTGGCCCAGAAGATCGGATGTTCCTCAAGGGTATGCGTATGTTAATGAGAGATGACGACGACGATGATTACTGAGTCATTATGATCGTTACCACCGTAACCTTTGATGTGCCGGCTATTATGTGGATTCCTTGAAGATCTGATGTTCTTCGTTGGACCTTAGATGTTCCTGAAATAAATGTGACATGGGGATTGCTGGCGCTTGGGATGTCAAACCTTGTTGCTATAACAATGCTTGGCAGCTTTATCACTGATGTAGTGATGTGACTCGTATTTGTTTCTTTTCTGTGTGTTCGTTGAGTAATCATGTGAACTTACAGCTGATAGTAGTTTTTTCAGTGCTTCAACTGAGATATTTCTTCCACTGTTGGAATTGGCAATGGCTGCATTACTATAGATCTGCCATGTGTGGGTGGGCGAGGAACTCGTGTCCAATGATATATCCATCATTTGCTACCGTTCAACAATGGTACATTAAGAAAGTGCGATTTGAAAATCCTATATGTTGTCGTCATGAATGGACCGGTCAATTATGTGGGTTGTATTGTCATTCAGCAATTAGCTGCTATCTAAATTGTTTCTAGACAATTCATTCGGTTGCCTCAGTTGTGATATTAATTTCTGTTGCTAGCTGCATCCATTTTTTCCAAAATTTTTAAGTTTTGCAACGATTGAATTGAATAATTCTGTACCAAAATTGCCAAATTGTTTATCTAAAAATAGGGGTAAAAACACAAATATCAAAAGAAAACAGGATTAAAAACATGTCATTTAGTAAGGAAACGTATCTGGTACAAATTAACTTTTCAGACAAACCAGTGCAAACCACGGTGGAAAAGTCGTCTAAACTCAATTTTGTTTGTGAGATATTTATTTCTTTGAATAAGATATTTTACAAGGTTGTGTATCATTGTATCATCTACGTGTGTTTTTTTTTTTTTATGAATTTAGATGACTTTTTTTTAGCGTGGTTTTTGCACAAGGTTTTTCACATAAAATTAGTTTTTGACTAGATAGATACGTTCCCATTTAGTAACCGCTAGATGCACATCACATAATAGGGATAAAGTCTCCCTTCGTTTTAAATTGCAGAAGTAAAATTACAAAGCTAAAAAAAACAAGTATAAAATTACTATTTTATTTAAAAAGAGCTAGAAACGCTTATAATATAAAACAAATGTTAAAAATTCCCAACGACAGTTACGTGCTGGTCTGACTCACTAACCTCAGACAGAAGTCGTCTTTCTTTTTAATTTCTTTTTTAAAGTCAAAAGAGAGAAGGGAAGCCCAACCGAAGGAATCCCCCCCTTTCTACTAGTTTAGGGCTGCGATTCGGCGGTTGTTGCTCGTCGCGCTCGCGGATCGGCACCACTGCGGCTTCCGAGGTACGGCCACGATGGATGGCTGCTGTTCCTCGTAACGTCCGCGCAAAACCTAACCTTTTTCTTTCCGGGTCTTGCCGTCTTGGGTTTTTTTTTTGGCTGCGGGGACGTTAATTAAGTGATCTTTTCCGGTTTGCGGGTGTGATTCCGACATCGGGCTTGCCGGATGGGGTTTTTTGTCCTGCCGGATTCCGACATCGGACATTCGTGGTCCCGACAGTGACGGATGGTGATTAGTGCCTGCGCGGGTAGGCTTCTGTGTTTTTGTATGCCTGGAGTAGTAGTTTATTTCTTTTATTTGGAGGCTACTGCTTCCTCTGTTTCTATATAATTATAGATATAAATGTAGAGAAAAAAATGTTTAAGTCATTATTAGTTCACACGGAGGGAGGAGTACTATTTTACTTTCGATCATGGTGTTTAATCTAAGTCAAATTAGGTGTTGCGGCCAAAATGGGGGAGGTAGAGGGGATGAGATGAGGAAGAACAGGTCCCTTTTTTTTGGCTTTTATGTCTTAATAATAACTGGATTTTAACTGAAGCGAAACTGAAAAGGTTTTCTAGTTGTAATTCCTTGAACCTGCTACAAAATGCCAAACTTTGTTGCTCTTTTTTTTTTGTTGTATTTCTTTTGGGATTCCTCCTTATTAGGAAATGTATTTCTGTCTTTGTGGTGATTAATTCATTGCATATGTTAGTCAAGAATAAAACTACATAAGTGGCTCTCTTGTACTTGTGCGAAATGACAAACTTTGTCTGTGATTTACTCTGGCTCCAATTCCCCGTACAGCCATTTAGATCGGTGCATCTGAGGTAACACACTGAGCCTGTGGGTTGTGCAGTTGTGCTAGTGATAAGCTGTATGTGTCTTTGACAAAGGATTAACTTTGTTTTCCTGATGCACTTTTTTCTGGATGTTATGAAGACAAATGGGGTTTACCTGCTTTCAAGCATTGCTTGTACAATGTTGAAGTTCTGACGTTATTGAGCTAAGTGTCATTTTTTTATTTTTTATTGTTTATTTTTATTTTTTATAAATTATAGGTCCTGCAGAAGCTGCACACTGAAGTGCATCTTGGACATCATGGAGGAGCAACTCTCACAGGGTACCATGGATGAAGGTGTGGCGGATGGTGAAACCCTTGCAGCATATGCTGCACCAACATGCCAACCTGCAGCATTGTCATCTGCATTACCATCAGCAAGTGCTGTTTTTTCTCCAGCCTTCCAGCTTGCTCCTCCAATGATCTTTCCACAACCCTCAGATCGGCACCAAATTGCACTCCGGGAAGTACAGCATGCCAACCTGCAGCAACAGCTCCAGGCCTTCTGGTCTGACACACTCTCCGAGATCAATCAGACAACCGAGTTCAATCTCAACGGTCTTCCCCTCAAAAGGATAACAAAGATCATGAAGAATGATCCAGACGTTCAGAGGATCTCTGGTGATGCACCGATTTTTTTGGCCAAGGCTTGTGAGATGTTCATCCAGGAACTAACACTGCAGGCATGGCATCATACCAAACAAAACAAGAGGAGGACATTGCAAAGGAAGGATATCTCTGTGGCATTGGCTACAACTGAAGTCTTTGATTTCCTGGTGGATATCAGTCCATTGAACAAGCTGGAGCCAGAAGGCGCAGGGTTGCCAGCTGACACTTTACTGTCCCCGCTTCCAGAGGTGACGGTTGAGCTTAAGGGCAATGGCATGGGGTTGCTGAGGATGAATTCTGTGCAGCCTCTTGTCCTGCAGGGAAATGCTGTTGCTCTGCCGCTAGCACCACCACCGACAACGAACAAGGCGATGCCAAGCCTGCACCTGGAAAACTTCAAGCCTGTACAGAACTACGTGGCCTCAAGTTCTAGAACGATTGATCACAATCAGGTAAGCTTCAAGCATCACCATGTTTTTTGGTGAAATGGAGATTGCATCGCTCCTCGAATACATCTCGTCACATGCACTCCAGGTGGCAACCATTTTTTGAGTTTTTACTCAGAATGTTTATTTTGCACTTATGATGCCCTCATTCTTAGGTGCCACTATGCACAATGGATGTTGACTCAAACCCCTTACCAGTGGCAGACATGAGGGATTGGTCTGAGCTTCCATTCGATGCTCTCACCTCAATTTTCATGAAGTTAGGCACCATTGAGATCCTAATGGTCGCAGGGTTTGTGTGCCACTCATGGTTGGCAGCTGCAAAGGCACCTGAACTTTGGCGCTTTGTGGACATGACGCGCCACGAGTTGGTTTTCTCAAAGCGTGAAGATACGCTGTGTGACATGGCAAAAGTGGCTATACATTGCTCTCAGGGACAGATGGAGTCATTTTGGGCTCAGAAGTTTGTTACTTGTGAACTCTTGGATTACATGGTGAGTAGGTATTGTTTCTTGCCTTGCTAAATTCGTCCTTGCATTTAAGAACTTGGATTAAATTGTGCCTTTGTTGTGAGAGTTTTTTTACTGTTTACTAATTATCCTCACTGATCAATTTCCTTACTTTTGAGGAAAAAAAATATATACACTTATTTTTTCCCTGTACATTTCATAGTTGCCCTACACATTTTCTGTTAATTTACTGCAGTTTCTCAGAGAAACCATATTAGGCTAAGTTAACCTGCCGTTGTGTGATATATAATTCTGTATGCTACTACCAATTGAATAGAATACAAGCTTGACTAATGACCGCATTGTTTAACTTATGGAAATATATATAAGAAAAATATGCAGTGTTGCTGAGAGATTTCTGGACAGTACTTTCACTGCAGACATTGAGTAAAATGGAAATGAATGATGTGTGCGTGACGAAATCAGGAGATATGTTATCTGTTTCTACTTGGAAAACCTGTGTTATCTACTTATGTGATTTGAAATATCTATACAACGTACTCTATTTTGGGTGACCTCTATTGGTACAGCATGATATTGCTCAGTTTGTTTCATTTCCTATCCATTATTGGGCTTACCTCTGCAGGGCCAATTCATTGAAGAGCATTCGACTCATTGGGTGCACGTTTATTTGGAGCGATTCATTGGCAAGGTTTGCCGCTATGTGTCCACTTTTAGAGGAAATAGAGTGCTCACATCATAAAATGCCAGCAGAACTTTTCAGATATATTGGCAGTGTGAGGCCGCAGCTGAAGCGTCTAAGAATCCATATGCAGTGGTTTGATCATGATCAGATGATGCATGAGATAGGAATGGGAAATCGTCAAAGTGATGATGAGGACGAATATGAGGAGCCGGAGGAATCTGATGAGGCTTGGGAGGCAAGGCAAAATGTGGATGCCTTTGCCATTGCAGAAAGCTTGCACGAGCTACGTCTTCTTCAGATGGCAGGCAACAGCTTGACAAACATAGGGGTCTACGCCATCCTTGAGGGGTGCCCCCACCTCGAATGCCTTGATATCTCCGAATGCTACCATGTTGATGTCAATGATGAACTCAAAGCCCGTTGTGCCAGGCTTAAGCATGTCTGGTTACCTAGACAAAGCACTTATGTTCGCTGCCCGGATCTTCGTGTCATTGGAGCGAATGAGGGAGAAGACTGTGGGCTCACAATGCACGACCTCTGGGAAGCTGAGGTTGAGTCTCTGCGTGTCGAGGCAGAGATGGACAACGATGGTTCCTATGGTGAAATGTACTGGGATGACTACTGATCAGACATGGCTCACAAGACTTGACTGGATGGTGGAGCTCAGTACGTGCTCATAGTAGTTTGGACACGAGCACTATATTTTGGTGTATGAATATACTGGCCAGGCAGGTTCTTTTGTGTGGCTGAATGAATGACGACCATCTGCTCCTGCGCTATGTTGTGGTTTGCTGTAATATCCAGTGCAGTAGTCAGGCACGCATGGATAACCCTATGTATGTCTGCTGAATTTGTTAATGGACATCATTGATGCTGTGTGATATTCTTGCACTCATCTCCCTAGATGGCATATATCCCTTAATAGATGCATGGTCCATGGTTTCGAATGTTTAAGATAGGATCCTCGAAACATAATTTCATTTATCAAGCCTAAAAATGTAGCTTCGTAATTGATTTTGATTTCTGTAGTGAACTACTCAGTTTGACATTTCGTAATGTATTTGACCTTGAAAATATTAGTGTTCTTTTTCTATAAACTTTTTGTTAAATTTACGATTGCTTAAAATCCCTTATTTTAAAAGCAAGGAAGGGAGTATATCTAAGGACCTATTTTGTTTGGTTGTCATGGTTTTAAGAAAGTCGTATCAATAAAAATTAATTAATAAATGAGAGATGCACAAAGACAGTTCAGAGAAAACGGTTTGCAAAAAAAAGTATTCTACAAAACTATAGTATATCTTAAATAGTTTAAAAATTATTTTTGCATCCTTCCAAGTCCTAAGTCGCTCAATGAGATGGAAGCCCTAGTAAACTTAGACTTGGTGACTGAAAATTTCACACTTCAAAATACGTTGATTTTTGAAATTGCATTATTTTATAAAATATGGAAATTTACAATATAATACAAACTCCGTTTGGCAATACAAGGTAAACAATTTTAGTATCAATAAGGTGTTTAAGAGAAAAGGTAAACAATTTTAGTATCAATAAGGATTTTAACAGAAAAGGTAAACAATTTTAGTAAACAGAAAAAAACTAATGTGTCACTGACTAATTAGTTAGTTTGGTTGTCAACTTGCTTTAATAACGTATAGATTAAAAATGGCTTGCATGCATATTATTTGTTTTTAGCTATCTTCTGGTTTAAAAGGCAGACATATATGGACTAGTATATTGTCCGTGCTAATGCTACGGTGACAATTAAGACCATGCAAATTAAACAAATGAAAATAATCTGTATCCTTTGGTGTTTTTTTTTAAAAAAAATCATGGATCACATATTATAATATTAGAATAAATAAACATGATTATGATGACAACCTGATACCAAATAAAGATTACTTACATGACAACAATGATTCAGAATATAGTGGATACATACACAACCTTCCAGTTCTTTGATCCTTGGTATACCCGTGAACCTTTCTCTGCATCATGCAATGCAAATTATAAACCAAAGAAAACACAAAGTTTTGAAGAAAACCAGGAGATAGCTTTTAGTCTAACAACCTGCCCACCATCAAGGCAACCTTGACACAGTACGTTTTCAGTTTGTGATGATAAATGAACCGGCTCTGCAGCATTAGGAGATGTGAAATGGAGGCTTCTTTTTAACTACTGGATCAATGGAGGAACAAATCGTCTTTTCCACAGCCTCCAAGGGAGATCTGTCAGATGCATGCACATGTCATGCAAACTATTGCCATTCTCTAAGTAAATGTAATCAGCAGGGTGTTCTTTGGTGCTTCCAGCATGTTGTTCGAAGTTGCCGAAACAGCCTGTAAAATCAAAAGGAGAGTAGCATAAATAAGAAGTTTTTGTTCTTTAACAGTTCATAGACTACGATTGCACATCACATAAAAAAAATAAGGAAAGGAAAATTCAGTCATCAAAGACAAGATTCAGAAAAAAAAAACTCATTTGCACATCACAGAAAATTCAGTCATCACAGAAAACTCGTGTGCATGTATAAGTTAATAAAACAGTGGATCCATCATGCAATCAAATTGGCATAGAATCCTGAACAGAATATTGGTGACTTGACTAACTAACCATCGAGTCTTGGCATTCAGAATTCAGAAATTTAGTTCATTACATTTTACTGCATGATGGCATACGGAGCTGTCAAATTCCTCACCCAGCCATCTTTCTTCTTTCTCCAATTAATACATTAACCAATCAAGATGCATGAACAAACAGGCGTAATACACGTACACACATGTAATGAGATCAGATCCAAATACAAATAGCCAATTAGCTTAAGGGGGTTTGAGTGCTCCGATACAGCAGGATAGGAAGAGAAGGGATTGGCACACCTGGTGGTTCTCCTGCCGAGAAAGTGCAGGACAAGGGAAGTGCGCCTGTAGGAGGACCGACGGTCATGTGTGGCTGAGTACAGCATCACTGGCATCTGCGATCATGCGGCGGCGGTGATCGTCCGCGGGAAGGCGTGGCCTCCGCGATCTTGCGGCGGCGGGCCGATGCGACCCGACAGTTTATCGTCCGCGGAAAGGCGCGGTTTTCAATTGATCGTGCGGTGGCGGGCCGCGGCGATCGTCCATGGGAAGGCATGGTTTTGAATTTGGGCCGATGACGCGTGCACGCCGCGGTTGGGCTGCGGGGTGAGGGAGGAGGACCATACACACAATCCGGGCCGTCCTTGCGTGGGTGAGTAAGGAGAGAGAATGATTAGAACAGATCTGGACGTTTGGTTTTCACGGTGTAAGATATTTGGGTACGTTTTGGCATGTGGGTGTAGGAGGAGCTCCTCTCTGGGGACGTTTTTTTGGGGTGGACGTAGAAAAGAAAATTTGGTGCATTAGTAGGGTGATGAGATTTAAACAGAGAATACTGAATACATTTTTGAGCATTCAATATCTCTTGTACATAAACAGATTTTTTTTTTAGAAACCTTTACATAAACAGATGGTAATGACTTTTTTTTTTTTTTTTTTTTGAGGCAGTAATGACTTTGTTTCAGCAGCAAATAAAAAACAAACCCGACCCAACCGCATTCTGGGCCTGTCGGCCTCGATCCACGTCCACCCGACAGAAGCAAATCGACTTTCCACTTAAAAAAAAAAAAAAGAAGAGAAGCAAATCGACTAGGAATAATCGGTAATCGTCTCCCTCTCTCCCTCTTCGTTTTTCCATTTAAGTGCGGTTGCGAGGTGCGACCCCTCCTCGTCCGGCGAAGTTGCTCAGGAAGGCCGCCGCAGCAGCAGCAGCCGGAGGCGAAGGTAACGCAATAAATGATCTCCCTTGGCTAGAGGTTTTGTTCGTTCGGTACCAAGATCTGAACTTCCCTCGCCATAGGGCCACGCTTATTGGGATGGGAAAATGTTGAAATTTCTGGCCGATGAACGGATTTGACAAAAAGAAGTTTTGTGTCCATTTCCGCTCGTCGTTTTAGCATTTTTTTCTTAATTTTATTTATTTCTTTGTCATCGGGTAGATGGTCTAGTGGTTCAGTTCATCGTCGTTGTTGGCTTGTTGCCTGAGTTTCGTTCTAGGATGGGGATGTTGTTTCCTCTTCCTCTTCTTTGGACCCATCCTAGTTCGTTACAAACTTTGCCTTCATTCCTGACTTGGTAATCGTTCCCCTCTTCTTTTTCTCTGCAGCAGTTTGCATTTTCGTAACTGTTTTTGGTATGAGATGTAGCATTATAGTTTTATTTGATTATTTGATCAAATCTTTATGCTTGTTTCGATCTAAATCATCTGGTGCCGGTAGATTTTTCTTATTATGTTCTACTATGATTTGGTGTTGCGGAATAGCTTACATGCTCCCAGTGTCCCTAAACGTCTCTTTTTCTTGTTTCTCAAAAACAACTGCCAGCAATTATATATATTACAAAATATTAATATTTATGGTACATAATTAGGATTATTAGAAAGATTTTTAATTTAGTTTTTTAATAAATTTATTTGGATATACAAGTGTTGCACGCATTTTCTACAAATCGATTCAAATGTGTGACATGAACCAGAAAACCAATGGCGACAATCAATTAGGGACAGAGGGAATATGTTAGATGGAACTAGCTACTATATCTTGCAAACACAGTGCTGTTTTGTGGTGGTTTCAGCATATCGACTTACGGTTTTATCCAAACTGTCTACAAATGTACAATTGATCTATTGAGATGGGAGGTGTGGTCATACATGCTAACATCCAAGTTCGAGTTCTCTTCAACTCAAATTCATGTGCATGTTTTCTTCTTAATAAAAAAACGCCTAATTCCTCCTAGATTGGAGTCTGCTTTTTTATTTACTGCAGTTCTCATGCTATTTAGTAGTTACAACTTGTAAATTGTTTACTGATTCCGGTCTTCGGTACCAGTTTGCACAATGGATGTAGACCAAAGCCCCTTGCTAGAGTCACCTGTGAGGGATTGGTCCGCGCTCCCACTCGACCCTCTCTCCTCAATCTTCTTGAAGCTTGGGGCCATTGAGGTCCTCATGGGTGCAGGCCTTGTGTGCCGCTCATGGTTGGCAGCTGCAAAGGCACCAGGAATTTGGCGTTTCGTGGACATGACTCGCCATAAGTTGGTTTTCTCAAAGGGCACAGGTACCTTGTGTGCCATGGCAAAAGTAGCCATAGATCGCTCAGATGGAAAGATGGAGTCATTCTGGGCTCAGCAGTTTGTTACCGGGGAACTCCTGGATTATATTGCAAGCAGGTATTTTTTCTTGCCATGCTAAATTTCAGTTCTTAATTTCTTATTAGGACAAGTTTTAGGCTTTAAGAACTTTAACTTCACCTCATTTCGGATTTATTTATGCAGTACTTCAACTATTTGACCCCTCTAAGCACTTAGCTGCCACTTTTCACTAACACCTTTGTTATGCATAAACATGATGCCTATGGATCTCTCCCATTAGTAACCTGATGTCACTTCAGCCGTAATTATATTTTTGTTTCTTTTATGAATTTTGTAATTGTCCAATGCAGCCACCAATTGAACACTTGTCTGACCTGCAAATATCAATAGCATATTTATTCCCACCAATGACTTGATTTTGGGGGAAAAAAAGCCCATATGGACTTTGGGACAACCGATGCGATATTTTTATAACCTGATTGACAGTACTCAATGCCAAGTTTTTTTCACGTAATCATGGCCTGATAATTTGTGCTAACTTTGTTGATACATCGGTATTGCTCTTTTGATTTGATTTCTTGTCCATTTTTGTCCCTATCTGCAGGGCCAATTCTTTGAAGAGCATTCGGCTTGTCGCATGTGCATACTTTTGGCATATATCATTGATTAAGGTGGTAGATAAATGTTCTCTTCTGGAGGAGATAGAATGTTCATATCATGCAATGCCAGAAGGGTTTTTCAGATATCTAGGCATTCTGTGCCCCCAGCTGAAGCGTCTTAGAATCCATATTGAGGAGTGGTATGATTCTGATCAGATTAAGCGTGAGATGGAGAGGGAAAGTCGCCAGCGTGACGGATATGAAGACGAAGAATCAGATGAGGAATCTCCCGAAGCTTGGGAAGCGAGGAAAAATGAGGTTGCTTTTGCCATTGCAGAGAGCTTGCCTGAGCTTCGGCTTCTTCAGATGTCAGGCAACGGCCTAACCAACAAAGGGCTCTATGCCATTCTCAAGGGCTGCCCCCACCTCGAATGCCTTGACATCTCTGACTGCTCCAATCTCCGTGTCAATGATGAACTCCGAGCTCGATTCTCTAACCTCAAACATGTCTTGTTACACAAACAGCGGAATAAGGTTTGCTGCCCCGACCTTCATGTAATCGGAGAGAAAGAGGGTGAAGATCTGAGCCTCACTATGCCCTATCTTTCAGAAGATGAAGATATGTTGTATGCTGAGGGGGGGACGAGTGATGGTTCTTATGGTAACTACTGGGAGGACTACTGACGCCTCTCATCCCCTGATGAGTGCTCCCGTCCTGATTTCAGCAAAGTGAGCTGTGATGGCACAAGATTAAATGATGACATACATGAGTACTATTCTCTGTGATCATCTTAGTTTTCTTTTTGAACCGCTGTGGATTGTGCTACAAGTTGTTTATGATGTCACTCTGTCATGGTGTGTGCTCCAAGTTGGTTAAGTCTATATCACAGTGTTTTGGATATTTAGTGTTTACATCTGAGTTTACATTATTTCCACCTTTGGAGAAGCTGATTCTTGGTGGTTGTTAGATTCCAACTTTTTTCACTCTCTCTCCATCACATCAAGTTTCTACCCGCATGTATGGAGCATTAAATATAAGTAAAAAATAACTAATTACATAGTTTAGTTGTACATCACGAGACGAATCTTTTGAGCCTAGGTCCACGATTGGAAAGTATTTGCCACATACAAACGAAATGTGCTACAGTTGTAAATTCCACCTTTTTGCGCAATCTAAACAAGGTCACATATATTTAGACATCACAAGTTTGAGTTGCTTCGTGACCTGTTCACATCCTATTTTAATCTTTCAAACTTGTGGTTTGTACTGGAAAAAAGGTTTATGCTTGTGTATCAGTGCATCTATTCGTGGAGACATGCATGTATGCAAAGGTTGTTACTGCTTGTACTTGGCATGACATCACCTTTAAGAATCACGGAATTATTTTTGAAAGAGTTCACTGACATGGTTTATATAATATGATAGTAATAATTATCATGGTTCTCAACTCAAATGATACACTAAACTTTGAGGATCTTGGCATGACGTTCCTATGTCTGTATGTTTATTGCTTGATTCCGACGGGTTAATGCGGATACTAATGTAGTACAATAGTGCTATGTGGGTTTGGGTGTCTGGCAAAGTGCCAGTGGAGTATTTACTCTTATCAAAGCGGAACGCCACGGCCAGCAACCAGCCCGTCCACGATATCAAAAAAGATTTGGGCCATCTGATGTATATCTTGCGGTTCTGGTTGGCCATACCCACTCCTCGCCAAAAAAAAAAAAAAAAAAAAATATCGATCCTTCCCAATCCTCTCGTCTCTCTCCGCTCCGGAGGCGACGGCGACTGCGACGAGCGCAGCGGCGGCGGCCCCTCCCCTTCCTCTCTCCTGCTCCCTCTCCCTCTCCCTCTGCCTCTCTCCTCTTCTCTCTCGGTGCCGCGTCGTGCCTGCCAGGACCCAGCGCCGCTGTTTCATCGCGCGCGGCACTGGCGGGCTGATGGCGCCCTGGCTGCGCTGCAGCGCCGCCGACAGCCCCACGACCATCGTCCTCGACCATGGCACGACGCAGGAGAGCCCCGCCGGTAGCCACCGGCATGGCTGCCCCCCCGGCGCGGCCTCCTCCCTCTACTCTACGCGTGCTCATGTGCTACAGGAAACCCTAGCTGGCTGTGCTAGAGTTTAAGGTGAGGTTCTTTCAGATCTTAGGGTTCGGTATTTCGATCCTTTTGTAAATTTCATGTCCTAGGGTTTCCTGTGCGGCTTTGAGCTCGACGTTCTGAGGATTTTGTTCTTTTGTGCACCGTTATTGTAGTCGAGGCTTGAATATCAAGAGCCGCAGCAAAACCAGCCCATGGTGTCATGGAGAGCCACTCTCCCTTTTCTCTCGCTAGCAAAGAAGAAATGCAGAACCTGCTCTCCGTTATCGTGCTATTACAGCTCTAGGGCTACTGCATGTTGGATGTCAACAGTTTTTTTGTTATAATAAATTGTTGCCCCTCTCATCTATTAGAGCCATTTTTCTAAAAAAAATAAAGCTCATGGTGTCAGGCATATCAGTTTGATTTCCAAGTTGCCGACCAGCTTCAGCTTATGTTTCAGAGGTATGTACTTTGATGTTTGATCATAGACCTTTAGCTCTAATCGCTAAAATAATCATAACTTTTTGTTTTTCTTTCCGCCACTTGGTAGACCTCTCGTGGTGGAAAGGAAAATGAAAAACTCATTATGTCAGCCATATCAAGTTGCTATGTCATCTAGGCGGAAAGTGTTTTTTTATATATGTGGACGGGGTGTCCTTTCTTGAATCCACCGAGCATGGTGCCCATACCAGCTAGAATGTAGTGGTAAAAATTGAAAAACGATAACTGTTTTTCTGGTAGTTTTTTAACAGCACCAGCCAGTAATAAAGTAGCTATAGCTACTAGAACTGTTAACTAAGATTAGTGCTGCCCCCCTGCATATACACCCACCAATTCAGATGATCTAATATTTCATTTTTCAGATAATGAGATAAAAAGTTGTTTGTACTAGAGAAATGTTTGTTAAAGTAACAATGACCTGATAACTAGGAAAATCAGTTATGTGGTAATATGGATAGTATCGCCGCTCAATCATCAGAATTTGGTTTCCTTTTTGTAATTGTGCTCACTATGCAAATCTTGTGACGCCATTCATGCAACTTTTTTTAATGCTTATTTAAACATGCTGCTGCTATGGAATGCTAGGTGTTAAAAAATAGCCTGTGTTGTTTTCAAAAAAAATATATAGCCTGTGTTAAAAAATAGCCTGCTACTAGAATTTGGTTTCCTTTTTATAGCTGTAACAAATCATTCATGCAACATGCTGCTGCTATGGAATGCTAAAATTGCAGCAAACACCCTATGACGCCTTTTTTTAATGCTTATTCAAAATAGCCTTTGTGGTGGTTTGTTAGAGCTATATCTTTCTTTTATAGGTTGGAGTTTGCTGCAGCTCCGTTAAGTGTCATAATAGTTCTGTTAAGTGTTAACAGCCACGATTTCCTGCTTCTACTGTTCAGGTGACCATATCATGGTTTTAGTCCTCTTCGTAATTTTCTGCCCTTTATTGCAGATCTATGGCAGTACTCATGAATTTGTTGTGCTTGTTTATTTAGATAAATATTAAAATTTCATTATAGTATTTCCTTTATTGCTGCTTACTTTGCTTTCATGAAAGTAGTGTGGCCAGGCTACAGAGCTCCCTTTCCTCCCCTGTATCATGATTCTACATCACCTGCTGGCAGCCCCTCGGTGAGTCCCAATCCGACCTCTGATTTGAGTTTGTGGAATCCTATAGCTGCTCTAGGTCCTATTTCCCTCATGCTTGCACCGCCTAAATTCAATATCAGATGTATTCTTTTTAAGCTCTTGCCTATTTTACTTATTGAAGCATCAAGGCATATGCCAAGTTTAGATGCTACCAGACATCCTTCTATATTATTTCTTTGGTTCATCTCAGTGCCATTTACTTTGAAAGCCTATTTCGAGCTAATCTGATTTCCAGTCAATACACACATGTAGGTTATCCTGCAGCATTGATTTACTTGGCTGCAGAGCTAGGTGATCCAAATGAACCACGACAACTGGTATATCTTTTGCTAATTTGCTTTGAGGTCCATGTTAGTTAACTGACCTTTGATGATTGCACATTTGTTTGAGTCCAAGTTGCTTATTAATATGCAACTCAAAGTTCTGAAACATGAGTTTCTATTTGCAGCAGCAGTGCTTAAATTGAAGGATTTAGAGCTTGAGGTAAGCAAGAGAGTTCCTTAGGTCTGCAACTTTTAATCTTTCATTCTCATATTATCTTAACTCATGGGATGCCACCTCGTAAGAGTAGCATTGCTAACCAATGTTGGAAGGAATTAGTAAAACAAGAGGAAAAAAAAAAAATCCTCACTGCTTACCCTAGATGTAGCAGTACTTCTGCAAGGCCACTACGTCATTTCACGGATTGGAAACTAAACAGAGACAACAAGATGTTTCCCTTCCGTTCGTTACTGTATCAGGCACCCTCGAACTGCTTCAAAAGGTCCGTTCTCTGTACTCATCAAAAATTGGTCCTTAGTTCCTTATATTGCAAGAGTATTTTAAATTGATACGCCTTTCTATTTATTGTCTGTATATTCAGTTTGTTCATTGGATTATGGCACGGAACATTGATAAGATTTTATATGAGTGGCTTTGCTTCTTTAGGCTACGCGCTGTATTCATTTTGCCATTTTTTCAGTTTTCACTGTCTCAGTGAACCGAGCTCAGGATGTCTATCATTTTTGCGGGGGATATTTGGTTTGGTATGTATCATTCCTGTTTTTTGTGATAATTTGGTGTCTCAGATAGCATGTCCTTATGTACATATGTATTAATTGTTTCTTGGCAGCAGCACCTCCAAACAAATT
Source organism: Chrysopogon serrulatus (assembly GCA_015844335.1). Taxonomy (NCBI): domain Eukaryota; kingdom Viridiplantae; phylum Streptophyta; class Magnoliopsida; order Poales; family Poaceae; genus Chrysopogon; species Chrysopogon serrulatus. The sequence continues at coordinate 180,600 of JADLZL010006433.1, forward strand.
AGATGGTATGGTCTATTGTCCTGCGATTTTATTTTTCCTTCATTTTGGTGTGCTTTGCATATAGTGGCATATGTCTTTGATTCCTCACACACAGATTGGTGGCCTGTTACAATTGAGTTCCCAGCTTCCATACTACCTCAAATGTGTGCCTTATTCTATTAATAGACTTACATGCTTAATATCTTCAGAGAGGTTAATGCAAATTTGATGCTCCTAATAAAGATTTCTCGGTTCCAAACTCTTTTATAGCTAGATTAGTTTGTGTACATATGCTGCCCTGAGGACTTAATATGGTCAATTTAAAAAAACTATGCCTCCAACTTTCAGGTGTAAAAGATTATGGCTTGATGGTTTGAAAAAGCTGGGCTCAGTTCTGACAGTGGAGTTGTGAGATGTCCATGAAGTGATACGTTACAAGGAATTAAACATCCACACTGCCATCTATGAGATACTCTAAAAGGCGAAACAAATACAATTTCTGAGAGTAAACCATGTGTCATCATGCCTTCAAGTTTCAGGTTGATAAACAAATGGTGATTGGCAAATTACTGAAGCCTCTAAGAATCCTATCCTCATTGGGAAAAAAAAGGTCAGACCTTTTTTTCTTTATTAGAGTATAAATTGTAACTCCTTTTTTGCAGTTATTTTCTTCCTGTTGCGCATTTCAGCAATTATGATTAATGGTTCAACATTTGTCATGAAACATTTGTGTTTTCAGCATGAAACTAAACAAAACTTCACACATGCTCACAGGTACTGACCATTTCTTTGAAGTAGCTGATAGCAGTTATACCAACCATGCAAATGTGTGATGCCTTGCAGGAAATAAAGCTTCTGTTCCTTGTGATGTTATGCCTTTCGACCTCAGTTTTACTGGTGCAACACAAAAAAGGAGATGGCAACATGGATCTGCAAGGTTTGAATTATCAACTGTTCACTTTACAATTTTATTTTGCGTGCTTTGCAATACTAAGTGTTGGTTCAGGACCGAAATTCTTGGGTTCAGTTTTATTTTCGGCTGATTCAACAATATGCTAAATCCATAAATGAATATGATCTTTGGGTTAGGAGACAAACTGTTCAGATCTCCCGGATTCTGAATTGTTCCAACAAATTTATTGTGTCATCAGGTCTCAACTAGATATACTATGCATGCCAATTAGAAAATAGAAATACATCGTATTCATACATTATTGTTAATTCATTTGCGAGTTTATATTTAGGGTTGTTTAGCAGACCAATCAATTGGATCAGTGATTTTTCAGCAGATAATCAATTGGATCAGTGTTTAGCTACGCTCTAAAGCCACATCATGGTTGTGTCAATGTAGTAACCAGATTAGTATCTATGCTTTTAATGTGCAGTTTGGGTCTCCGACAAAACGTCCTTCGACAGCTGCACAGAATCATATGGATCTAACCTGCACACTCATTCACAATCCTCTCCAACCGCGACAAAGGCTCATGAGGACGGTCCGGTGCAATGGATGAAAGATAGCTCTAGCCTATGTCTAGACTTAAATTTGTGTAATATACAACAGTGTATATATGCCTACAATATATATGTATGTACATATCTATCTGGTACTATATAACCTGCACACCATGCATGACAAGATATTTTCACCGTCAAGACGAATCACGGTTACCCAACCTGCGCGCGATGGCGCGCAAATTGTACTAGTTTAAGATATTAAACTTGCACAGACTCCTCAAAGGAACACAGGTCCACGTCTCCTAAAATTATGTGGGCCATCTGATTACAGCCTTTGATGGCTCAGATTTGGCTCCTCTAATTCTGTTAGAAGCTGATTAATTTTGTAGAAGCTGATTCCATTCGGATTCGTCTAGGAGCGGCTTCTTCTTCCCTTCTCCGGCTTCTCGTTGGAATCCAAGAACCAAATATATGCTACAGCTCCCGCTTCTCGTTCTTCAAAAAAAAAAAAAACTCCCCGCACTCCTTCCGAAGGCCGACACCGCCGCCTCCTGTTCGTCCCCTTCCTCTTTCTTTCCCTCCCCGTGCGGCGGCGCACTGGCTGGGCCGGATCTGCGCGGTGGATGCCCTCCGGTGCAGCAGCTGGCGGTGGCCACAGCCGGCGCCCATCCCTTTCCCCGCGCCGCGTCTCTTTCTCCTCTCATGGTGGGGCGGCGCACCGGCCGCGATGGGGGCTCAGCTCGGCGGCCGATCTGGCGGCGGTTCACCATCAGGCCCTTTTCTGGCGACGAGCAATCACCAGGTATGCCCACTCCTTCTCTTCCCTGCCTGCTGTGCAAGACCGAGCACCCAAACCCTAGGTTACGCGGCGACGGCGACGGACGCGACCGGGGTGCGGCGGCTGCGGCTGAGGCCACCCTCCTCTTCCTCCCCACGTCGTCCTCTTCCTCCTCCTTCTCCCCACGCCTCACGGCGTAGAGGATGGGCTGGCGCCGCCGGGGTACCGTCGGGCCACCACGCGAGGTGCTGGCGGCACGTGACGGGCCCTCGGGCTTCGCCTCCCTCCCTCTCTCCATGCGCTGGCGACGAGCAACCTCAGGTACGGCCACCCCTTTTCTTCCCTGTCTGCTGCGTGAAATCAGCCACCCAAACCTTAGCCTGCTAATTTCGTTTTTTTCTAAAAAAACCATGGGACAGAGAGAATGCTAGAGAAAAAATTGAAGATAAGGTATACAACTGCCATCATATATAGTAAGTGAACTTGCATGTGCCATCCTTCAGAAAATGTAGTCTTTTTGGATGAACTGCTGCGACATTGGCTTAATGTTTCATGTCAAAACCTGAGAGCAGCGCCCATCCCTTTCCCCGCGCCGCGTCTCTTTCTCCTCTCATGGTGGGGCGGCGCACCGGCCGCGATGGGGGCTCAGCTCGGCGGCCGATCTGGCGGCGGTTCACCATCAGGCCCTTTTCTGGCGACGAGCAATCACCAGGTATGCCCACTCCTTCTCTTCCCTGCCTGCTGTGCAAGACCGAGCACCCAAACCCTAGGTTACGCGGCGACGGCGACGGACGCGACCGGGTGCGGCGGCTGCGGCTGAGGCCACCCTCCCTCTTCCTCCCCACGTCGTCCTCTTCCTCCTCCTTCTCCCCACGCCTCACGGCGTAGAGGATGGGCTGGCGCCGCCGGGTACCGTCGGGCCACCACGCGAGGTGCTGGCGGCACGGACGGGCCCTCGGGCTTCGCCTCCCTCCCTCTCTCCATGCGCTGGCGACGAGCAACCTCAGGTACGGCCACCCCTTTTCTTCCCTGTCTGCTGCGTGAAATCAGCCACCCAAACCTTAGCCTGCTAATTTCGTTTTTCTAAAAAACCATGGGACAGAGAGAATGCTAGAGAAAAAATTGAAGATAAGGTATACAACTGCCATCATATATAGTAAGTGAACTTGCATGTGCCATCCTTCAGAAAATGTAGTCTTTTTGGATGAACTGCTGCGACATTGGCTTAATGTTTCATGTCAAAACCTGAGAGCAGGGGTCTATGACAAGTTTCTTGGATACCCATTCGTTTTTTTTTTATTTGGGCACCTCCCATAAGATTAGTCTTTTTCTTGTTAGCTCAATGCCTTCGGCAATCAATCCTCAAGTATGATCATGGCAAATGAGGAGTCTGCTAGCGCCTCTTTCTCATCCAATTGCATTGTCAGGAATTAATATGCGTTGATCTGTAAAAATTTTCAGGTTAACTGTTGTACTGTGTGTGCATGTCGAATATAGGATTCGCTGGAAACTAATAGTATATTATAATGAACTTTACGAAGCTGCATCGACGCTACAGTGTGGCTGGTTCATTTTCTCAGATAGGCAGCCATGATTGCAGGTTTCAATGGTTGTTCAGTAGTTTTGCTCTTACTATTAGATGCAGTCATAGTACATATCACGCAAAGGGGCTATTAGTTTTATATGAACAGCTAATTTATTCTTCCTCCCCACCATCACATGTATTAGTGCGGCGTGCCTGTTTTTATTCTTTGCCTCACGATGTTCAGTTCATTTCTTAGTCTACATGCACCACATAGTATGTAAACTATGATAACAGTTTTGCAATTCTTATCATCTGTAGTTTTGTTCTCACCACAGTTCCTATATATACTTCACAAATTTGAAAAATTTAATATACAATACTACCTTTTATTAGTGTTAAAAGAAAAGGTTCGAACATGGACGACGTTACCTGCATGTACAATGGCCCCACTTTGCTTTGTAATTCCTATCATAAACTAAAACCCAATTTCTAGAACCATCATTTTATCACATTTTCAAATTAGTAATAGTCCTCGCGGTCCACTTCCCTTGCAATAGTTTCAGATATCTTTGAAGATATGAGATCAGCACAAAGGTAATTGGACTTGCTAGCAGTGCATGTGACTTTACTATCAGTGTACTTTAATTTGCTTCTTTTTCTAATTTCTGAACTATAGCTATATATCATTGGCTTCCTTTTTTTTTCATTCCTATTGGATAGGTACCAGTGCATGTAACTTTGCCATGTACGCTTTATATACAAACTGTAAGTAAATAAACAATTGGAAAACAGTACTTATAGCTAGCAGAGCTCATAATGCCCATATTTACAAGACACATATAATTTTTAATGGTAAAGTAAATAGATTGGCCTGGATATTACTCTCATTATATTTGCAATACACACCTCGGTAGGAATTAGCTAATGACAAACTAACAAATCTTCATCTTTTCTTAACATGGCCACACTCAACATTCTTCTCTGTTAGATAAAACTGACAAAAAGGGTCCCTCACCTGGTAGGTTATGAAACCAAATTTCTCGAGCGCCAAAACATAATGGCATTAGATTGATGTGCCATTAGGCTCACACCCAATATGTTCCTAATGTTTAGTCATTGCAGCATTTTGGTAGATTTTGTATTTGCTTTTTGGCTAATAATCTGCACATTTTCATGGGTACCTAGACCAACATCTGCCAATCCACATGTGCTTGCAATATCTCCATAAGACTTTTATTCGCTTTCTTATTTGCAATTTTATGAAATTCCATGCATTTCAAAAAATATTCATGGTGCCTAATCAAAATTATAGGCAAAAACTCACTCTGATGCCTATCCCATTATGCTAATTAACACACTAACTTACCCGTGCTCGATTCTATTGTTCCAGAAAGTTCTCACATCGTAGTAGTACAGAGGCTAAATTCAGAGCGGCCTATCCTACTTACAAATATATATACTTCCATATCTTGCTAGATAAAAGTATTAGGAATCTCAACCCATTTACAAATAATATCCTTCCATACATGTATAGGAATCTCAACCCATTTACAAATAATATCCTTTCATACATGTATGCAGTTAAAACAAATTGAGGTTTGGATGTGTACCTTTTTTTTGTACCAATGTCGGGAACAAGAACTGCATCTTATTGAGTAAAGTAGCAATATTTTTCTTCTGTTTAGGGGAAAAAAAATAGAGTTACTACCTAGGATCCTTTTAAGTTCCTATTAGCTCCTGGCGTCAACTTTTAGTTAAATTCTGTAATTGGATTGTCTTATATTCATTCCTGTTGTTACTCTCCATTTATAGTTGCCTTAATGATTTTGTGTAATATTGAACCCACTACTTTTTATGTGTCTATGAAAAATTCCTTTCGTCGTCCTTTGTTTATTTTTGGGTTTTTTTGTGTTCTCATTTTCCATCTGAGTCCCTAGAGTTTAATTCTGCTTGCAGAATTCAGACTATGCATTTGTGTCATCCTCTTTTATGTGAGAAAGAAAATGCTTATTCCATAAATTTGATAACTTGATCAGCTTTATTGCTGAAATTCAGCATTTTTCCTTCCATATGCCTGTGCTGGCTATGTCACCTGGAAGTTAATGATTTGTTGTTCCATTTTATGTAAAAGGAGTCCATCAACTGAGGTAAAGCTGAATAGCTGATTGCCCATAAACACAACTGTCTCTAATATCGGTTTTATTAGGTACTAGAAAGTTATATTTTATGATACTATTATTTTTAAGATATGTATCCTTATTTTCTCGAACTAGGCACTCTAACTTAAGGGGTTTTTTTTTTTTTTTTTTTTTTTCTAAGAATTCCTGCAAATTGACCTTTCAGAAGCAACGCCAAAGGAGTACAAAAGTTGTACATTCAGGAGCTTCAGAATATGGTGTATACTTAACAAGATCATCATCTATGGTAACACAATTTTGCAGCTTTCATATGATTCACTCTCCAGAGCATCACAAAAAAAGGTTAGCATTGCAGGCAAGAGATTTTTAAAATTATTCCCTTTGTGTATTGCATAGCGTGCTTATGTGTACGGAATATGGCAACTTAATTATAAGCCTTGCGCGTCACCTACCAAAGAAACAACAGAGGACCTTTTCACGTATGGTCACCTTACTTGCTGCCCTCTTGTTTAAATCCTTTGCATCTTCTTATCTTGATATGTCTTACTGTTCAATGTGAATCATAGTATATCATGCACTGAAAATGTACTCCCTGTTACAATCTGTATACATCATACCTGAAGGCTTCTACAAACTATCTTAAGTAATCTATTGCTAATATTAAAGAGATAATTTTTTTCTTCGTCTGTTCAAACTGTTTACTGACCATATTTAGTCATTCTGAAATTCTGATTTAGTTCTCCTGTCTGTCTTATCATGTGTCATTGCAGGGGTTGCCTATACAAGGCGAAGGTAAGGTGCGCCAGGCTGTTGTGTGCAGCATGCACCGCTGTGCGTCTATGCTGCTGATCCATCTGGCAAACTTGGGTGGCTACAAAAGGGAGCTCAACTGTTTTCTGAACTTATAGACTCTGCTGCCGCGTAAGAGGATCTTTGCACTTCTCTGTTAATTTCAAAAAATCCTTTGAGCTCGTTGCTTTCCTATTATGGTGTCACCCGAAGGTAGTCGTTCCAGATATATGGACACTCATACATTCACTCTTATGTTTCCTCACAGAGCAAACATGTATGGCGACTGGTGAGATCGCAAATCATGAGCTGCAGACCAAGAGTGGTACTCACATTAGGAGTCCTATTTACAAACATAAACTGTCATACAAGCAGGCAATACAGAAATTTGAGTTGTGCACGTGTGCTTTTTGTTGCCAATGTTGAGGACAACAACTGCATCATACTGGAGGGAATGTTGATGTGTTCACTGCACCGTTTCTGGAACCTTAGATATGACAAAACTGCCATTTCATATACAGGGGAAGAGTTTGGCTTTTGTCTTACCTTATGTTAATGGGGCAAATAAGACATCTACACAAACTAATGCCAGGACCCCAAGTGTTCTGGTTCTGCTACTGACAAGATAGATGGTCAATCAGGTATTTTTTTTTGGTCCATATCTGATTCAACAAATTTGATGCTTCTGTACATGTTTTGACAAACGGACTGCATAGTTGTAACTTCTTATTTAATCACTCCCTCTGATGTATGAATAGGCAAGACAGAAAATGCTACCAAAGTACAGACACTTCTGTTGTGCCACATTGGATAAATAAGGTAAAATTAATTTATAGGACATTCCTATTTTAAATATATTTCCAGTATTTCAGTGAACAATGTATTTTGGACTCATTGTAACCTCTCTTGAGGTTTCTCAAAGCTGACAAGAAAACAGTTGATCTTGTTGGTAATGAGAAATGGACATGTCAGTTTATTGTTTCCACTACTCTAGGCTACAGTATTGTGCCTGTCTACACTCTTGCCGCTGAAAAGAAACGATCTCATGCAGGTTGTCCTTTGCTTCCGGCAAGTGGCTACATAAGGTGCATTTTATCATTTACTGCTTTTCGGTATAGGGACATATTTGTAGTAGCCATCACTATATAGAAAAATGGAAGGCAAATCTCCTTGAATGATCTTGCACTCTTTCTTATATAAAAAAAAAAAACTACCTTCCAATATCAAAATTGATCTGAAAAGAATGTCTGTGCCTGACAATCAGTCCTGACATCACTCAATATAAAAAAAAGGGTACCGAGTACGGACAATAGATTGCCCATGCCTTAAGTTGATCATTCATTTAAATTCCATGGCGTCTCAATTTTGATAGCCCAGATTGCTACAAGTCCTCAGTTTTTATTCTACTGATGCTTCAAACTACTGAACTATTTGCTGAACAGGCAGTACCCTCACCGAATGAACGATATAATCCAGATTCTGGTCTTATAAGGAACTAAAAGTGTTATTAGTGCTACATGATTCTCCGGTAGGTGGACATTCTCAGATTGGTCTGAATACATTCTTAGTTTCAATGATTGGCCTTGCTACTTTATATGCTGTTCCAAATTTTTCCCTTGGATGAATTCGCTTCCTTTTGCCATCCTGAGAAGACTTACCTGCTTTTTCTGGTGTCATATTCTCCGTACCGGAAGCTGGCACCTGATGATATAGGCTCCTACTGTATATCGGCACCTAAGCATGAAGAACTTTATTTACAAAGTCCTGTAACAGCCATCAAAAAAGCAAGATGTATGCATTATATTTTTTTTGAAACAAAGATGTATGCATTATAGACCCCAGACTTACAGACTATTCACTTATAATGTCTATTGCATTAGCTGCCACATCTACATAGGACATGTAATGTACTCATAGTTGGATCCGATGCTTATGGCATGTCTACTGCTCCTTCCATTCCACATTATGTGTTTTTTTTTTTTTGGCTTTTGTAAATACATATTTTTTTTTTTTGGCCAAACTCTGGAAGCAAATGGCCTTGCTGCTGTCTCATGATCTATTTTATTTCCTTTTTTAGTTAGTTTTATAATTTTTGCTATCTTTACATGATGAAAAATAGAGACATTTCTAGATGTGGTTTTCCCTGTCATTACCTCCAATTGAATTTTGTTGTGACCACAGTTCCTATATATGGCACACAATTTTGTAAATTTGATATACGAACCCTGTACCATGGCTTAGACATTACTAAAATTAAATAATCCTTATCCAACCTGCGCTCTTAATCCTCTTCCAATCTATTTATTTTTTGAGCATGTATGTTTGTAAAATATACATATAATGATTCGACAAGAACTATCCTATGTATACTCAGTTGATATTGCCAGGCGCGCAGGAGCGCGCTTTGCACTAGTTACTATTATTACGGGTTTACTTCAGAGATGTGCGTGGCTTCGCTACGCCACTACCATTTGGTCAGGAACTCAGGATGGATGTCCCGTACCGTATTGTGAGCATTACTAACATCATCCCTGGCCAAACTTTATAAAGTTTTATATACTAACCGTATAAAGTTACGAGCTCATAAGGTAAAGTGCCTTTGATCCAATAGTAGGACAGTTCAGTAGAGCACTATTCATCAGGGTTCAAACCCTGATATCGCACTTTTATTCTGGATTTTATCTAGAATTTGTACGGTATATGCGCGCGTGTATGCATGTGTCCCCATACGTCTTCTCTCACAATACACCTCTAGTTAGCTAGTTAATGTTCGCAATTAATGTTTATTCCGGATTTTATCCAGAATTTGCAGGGTACATGCATGCGTGCATGCATATGTCTCCATACGTCTTCTCTCACAGTACACCTCTAGTTAGCTAGTTAATGTTCACAATTAGTGTTTTGATTGCTTGCTCTCTCTACATATTAATCTGGGATGAAATATATAATTAGGATTAGTCTTCGTATCTTCCCCTTTCCTTTGTTCATGTGATTGCTATGATTTTTTTGGCCTGCCCAATCATAAGTATAGACAAGACATTGTATGTATACATACTCACTCCTATAAATACACACACCACATCTTTATAGCACATCCAAAAGACAATAATATCATTAAAGCGAGCACCCCTGTCAAGTTGAGAACTTAAATTTAGGTGAACAAGTTCCACTAAAAAAAAATCCAACCAACTGAGCTATACTCAAATTTAGGTGAACAAGTTCCACTAAAAAAAATCCAACCAACTGAGCTATACTCAATTCGTCTCTAATAGCATCTACTTCATACATTTCAAATAAGATATTTTGGCTTTTCTAATATATACGATGCCTAGGTACATCATAAAAACAATGTATTTGGACAAAACATGAGATGGAGAAAGTCTTATATTCACCCTCTTCTTCTCCTTTATTCACGTTATTGCTGTGATTTCTTGTGTGGCTATGGGCATTTTTAGTGGCTATGAATTAGATTGATTGGGTGGGGGATAAAGACTTAGGGCTTTTCCACAATGGCGGTGCATGGTCCTACATGGAACCTCCAAAGCGATTCATGGCCACTGCACAAAGGGAAATCTTGGAAGGAAAGAGAAAGAGTCGATTCATAGTAGTAAAGAACAACAAAAATTAGGCGTGCAACCTCCTAACTATGGAACAATTGTACTTGTAATAAGTCAATTTCTTTGGATGTGGGACTCATTGAGCTTGGTTTGGTCAAGAATCAATTCATTTCTTGGTTGATGTGTCCACTTTTTTTCTACTGTGCATTTGTTGATGCCCTTATGGCTAATTAAATTTTATTCCCCTTCTTCTATGTAATTTATAATGTGATTTTTTATTTTTTATTATAAAATAAATATTAATTTGATCGTTATCATCTTTGTTGCCATGTTACTATATATAGATATATGTATATACATTTCACTATGCATGATTGTTTGCAGTATTGCCAAAGTTACGCCCTTATCTTGGCTCTGCCCTTGTCCTAGAATTTAATCGACCTTGATGCTGAATGTATGTAGGGGCAGGTCTAGCGGTGGGATGGGGAGAGGGGGGCTCTAGCCCCCACCACCACCGAACCCTTGGAGCCTCCTCAGAGCCTCTCTATGAAGTTTGCAGCGTTTTTTAAATGGTAGGAGGGGCAAGAGATGTGACCTGGAGGTAAGACGCCTACTAGGTCCCCTAGACATTTTCTATAGATCTGCCATTGGGAATATCTATTAGTGTTTGAACTCTCACTAGGGTTATGCAATTCATATTTCATTTTCATCTCCTCGCACTCTAACTCATTACCTTTGGAGAAATCATCATCACTAGGGTCATTTGAACAACCTCCAAAAGTTCTCTTTGGAGGCATCTACAACTCTCCATCACTCTCTAACATTTCTAGCACCTTGTGAATATCAATGCACTATAGGCCTAAAGACCATCTTCCTCATGGCCTCTACATTACCGCAGGTGATGCTGCAAAATTGATCAACATTTTCGTACAACCAATATAGGAAATACGTTTGTACCTTTATCTATTGTAACCTCATTTTGCTTTTTTGCTCCTACCAGCTCCAAGATAAGCATCCCGAAGCTAGAAAGGTCACCTTTTTTATGGCAAAGCTCCACTAACCCAAAATTACAGATGGCACAAAAGCCTTTTCTAGAAGAATTCTATGAGGCTTCATGTCAAAGCAGGGGCAGATCTAGTGGTGGGGGCAGGGGGGCCTATGGCCCCCTACCGCCATTAGAGCCCCCTTAAAAGTCCCTCCATTTATTTTTCATTGTTTTTTGAAGGGTAGAAGTCATTGGAGACACAATCTAAAAGTTGAAGATGATAATAACTGTGACTTGGTCTTAATTATAGGGCACTTCCTCACCTCGGCGGAGTTTCCTATTTAAGCCTAGTATAAGGCCCCGTCGATGTTCCATGTTTTTACACATTGTCTATAGCCTACCTCTTTTCCTTTCTCTACGATCTAAAGGTTGAAGATGATAATAGCTGTCAACATCACATCGGTCCGAATCCTGACTCTCGGACACCGCATCCGTAGTGCACCCAACACAAGTTGTGGCAAGCCTTCGCCTCAGGGTAGAGCAAGAGATGGGTGGTGGTGGACTGGAGTCCGGAGGTGGCATGGGCAGACATGTCGACTACAACATTGTGTCGGTGGCCGGGAGTTGCGAGTAGGGGCATGGCTGCGGGAGCCATTCCCACTTTGTTGCTCCAACGGGCAAGTCACAAGGCATAACAGTGTAGGCCCAGTAGCTCGGGTAGGCCAGCAAGCACTAGCCACCAAGCAACATCCAAGCCAACTAGGAGCTACAGCGGCTCTGCAGCTAGCCAGTGCCGAGACGGCCAAGGTAACACTACTATAGAAAGTTTTTGCAAGACGGGCATTTTTTATTTTCCGAGGAAGGTCACGGTTAATCTGTGAATTAAAGGAGGCGGTTGTCTTTGACCATCATGGTTCATCGATTTACCGAGGTGAGCTTCTTACAACACCTGTCTCGGTTAATATATTAAAAATTCAAAAAAAAAATCCTGAGCCCACCAGCAAGCCCGTTTCCAAGCCCGCTGGTGAGCCCGTTCATGAGCCCACTAGCCAGATCCGTCGTTGCCTCCACACTGGCCTCCTCTTCGTCTCCTCGCTGGATCCGTTGGTCCCATGCCCATTGCTCTGGATGCCTATACTATATCTATTCCAGATTTGCAGGAGCTTCACACAATTGTCAAGCAGATGAGAAGTAATGCGGCCCCAGGCCCCGGCCTCAACGCTGCCTTCTATAAGGCAGCATGGAGTTGGATTGGCAATGATGTGCATCGCCTGGTATCCACTTTCTACCGCAATGGTCAGATGCCCACTAACATCAATGCCACTTTCATTGCCCTTATCCCTAAAACGGCTGCACCTACTACCACCAAAGATTTTCGTCCCATTAGCCTTTGCAATGTCAGCTACAAAATCATCGCTAAATCTCTAGTTGATCGCCTTAAACACCACCTTCCACATATCATTCACCCCACTCAGGCTGCTTTTGTGCAAGGTAGGCACATTGCTTCCAATATTATCCTTGCTCAGGAAATTGTTCACTCCTTCAGCCTCAAATCCTGGAATCAAAAAGCCTTCATGCTTAAGCTTGACCTTGCTAAAGCTTTTGACCATATTGAATGGAGCTTCATTGTCACTGCCCTTCGTAGGCAAAGCTTCCAAGACCACTTTATTTCGCTTATTCATGCTTGCATTTCAACCACTTCTTTATCAGTTCTTGTTAATGTTGAGCCGACTACTGCTATCTATCCTCAGCGTGGAATCAGGCAAGGTTGTCCTCCCTCCCCTTACCTTTTTGTTCTGGCTATCAATGAGCTCTCTTTAAGTCTTCAAAGAGATCTACACAACAATAGCATCCAAGACATCAAGCTCGGCCACAATAGCCCCTGTATCCACTCATTGTTGTTTGCAGATGACTTAATCATTTGTGGGCAGGCATCCTTTTCTGAGGCAGCAACCATCAACACCACTATCCAACATTTATGTGCTGCCTCGGGTCAAACTCCCAACCTCAGTAAGTCTGCTATCCTTTTTAGCAAGCATGTTGATAATACGACTAAGCAGATTGTCAAATCTATCTTTCCTGTGCCTGATCTAAACCCAAACTCCATCCACTTGGGCCCTCCTCTTATTTTCAGTCACAGAGATCGTTCCAAAGCTTATGATTTCATACTCAACAAATTCAAAGCTAAGCTCACAACTGTTAAAGCCAATAAACTCAATCACGCTGGCCGCCTCACCTATATTAACTCGGTTCTTGCTTCCATTCCAATTTACTACATGTCCACTGTACTCTTCTCCAAAACTTTCATTGAAAAGATCACATCCATCATTAGGAGATTTTGGTGGGCCGGTGTTCAGGAAGATGCTAATTCCTCTCCCTTTAATTTCAGATCTTGGGATATTCCATGTCAATCACAGTCTCATCATCAGAGCAGCCTGGAATATTGCCACTGACAGAGACCCCTTTCTTACATCTGTCCTCAAAGCCAAATATTATCCTAACACATCCTTCTGGCTTGCTAAAAATGCTCCATCTAAATCTATCTTCTGGGCTTCTATCCTTGAGATTAAGCATGAATTCACTCAGAACTGCACTATTCAAATTCATAGAGGTAACTCAAGCATATGGTCTACACCTTGGTGTCCTTTTTGGGATTCCATCCATGATCACCTGATTCTGCCTGTCACTAGGCTCAGCCTCCCTCACACAGTTTCAGATCTCTGGAACTTAAATACTCAGTCTTGGAATGATGCTCTGATTTTTGAGATTTTTGATTCTCAGGTTGCGCAGGCCATTACCCAAGTTCAAATTGTCCCATCTCAGCAGACAGACATGGTCAGATGGAAGCCGGCCAAGGATGGTATATGCACATCAAAAGAAGCTTTCAGTTTTCTAAACTCTCAACTGCAGGTTCAACTTCCTCAGCAGGGACCCAGAAGTGTCACACCACAGGCCATGTACATCCTCAAAAGGGCTTGGAAGCATAAGATGCTTCCTCATCTTATCAAAACCTTTTGCTGGAGATTAATCAGGAGAGCCATAGCCACAGGTGAAAGAGCTGGAAAACATTCCAACAAAATCAGCAAGCTATGTGCGACTTGCAACAACTCTAAAAAATGATGCTCACCTCTTTTTCCAGTGCACCTTTGCGAGAGCAGTTTGGTTCTCTGCAAATCCATCTTTATGTTCTTCACTCTTACCTAATGAGCAGGATGGTGTACAGGAATCCCTTGCCCAACTCATTAACCAACAAACCACTGATGAACAGATGATGCTCATTCTCACCACTTTGTCGTACATATGGAAAGCCAGGAACGATCCCAGATTCCAAAACAAACCTTGGAATGTATGGCAGGTACATCATGCTGTGGCTGCCGACATTACGGCCAGCTTACTTCAGGAACAAGACCAACCGCAGGACCTACAAATGCTGCAGTTGTGTGACCAATCCACAAAACAAGGTATGCATCTCTTAACTGCAGGTACAGGAATGCAACAGGAGAAGACAGATAGGTGGCTAGCCCAAGCATGCGGCATCCAGCAAGCCCATGCATGCAGCCACTACCAGCTGACGAGATCAGGAGGCATGCAAGAGGCACAGGCCCTCAGCCACTATGACGACGAAAGAAACAGCACGCATGCAACTCGAGCATGTAACAAGCAGGGTCAACAAGCCTACAGGCACAAATGCCAGGCGGACTACAACTACCGGGCGAACCATATACACCAAGGTATTAATTTTACTATTTCAGGGAACATGAAAGAAAGGAGGGACCACAATGGAGATGAGCACTGCTCTGTTTTAACAGTGGCCCTATCTGGACCACCACATTACAAAGCTCAACTGCCAGGTATTTTACCTGGCACAAGAATACAAGATGCTACACTGATGCATCCATCGCACCAGACAGGCAACCACTGCACAGATTTCAAGGCGGTTTAGGAGTATTCATCATCAACAATCAGCCGGGAGCTTCGTTGACCATCTACAAGAGACTGCAGCTCTGTGCTAATGGCTGAAACGGCAGCCTTGGCACTTGGAGCTCAGATAATCTGTGCACTTGGAGTACATCAACCTTTCTTTGTGTCGGATAATCAACAACTCGTAAACTTCTTCAATGGAAAGAATCATGCCAATCCACCTCATTGGGATATCAAACCTTTTACCCAGAGCTTCATCAACAATATTTCAAGGAACAATGGAAAATTTTTCAAGATAGACGGGAAGCTGAATATTACAGCTCATGTCCTAGCCAATAAGCTTACAACTCCCCTGATAGAATTTCCCGTGAGTTCCTGTCTACATGTACAAATCCACTTCATGTAAGCTGCTGTCCCTTGATGACAGCTATAAACTCTGTACTCAGTGACTCCTTCACCCTTATTGCGGCATCATGCCGCTAATAATTAATATATTTGCTTTTAAAAAAAAAAAAAAAAAAAAAAAAAAAAAAAAACCGACTCCTTCGAGAAGCTCGCCGCCGAGACTGCCAAGCTCGCGCCCTACAGCAAGAAGCCACCATCACCTCCCGCAAGTGATAAGCAGCACGCCGTCTCAATTACCAATATACCTTCTATAATAGAAATATCATTTCGTAAATAATCTTCCTCAATTAATTAACTAGATAATGAAAAAAACCTGGAGGTACCAAATGGTACTTCTTCAACCATTGTTTAAAAGACCTCAAACTATATATGTCTGATTATTACGAACCTTTTTTTTTTTTTTCCTTCGTGTTCCTCACAATCAAATTTACAAAACAAGATTCATATTAACTTTATTATTTTTTTAAAGATAACGATACATGATGTCCTCATCCTCACAACTATAGTATATGTTAATATATTTTAAATTTTAGTTTGGCTAAATTAATGATTTTTCTATGTTTTTTAGTTAACTCAATATTTCACAAGATTTGCTTTTCAAATGTGAATGGCATGAAAGTCAATACCGTCTAGCTAGAAAAAAAAAGAACGATATTTTTCCAAAAACAAAGGTAGGTGGTAGTTACACTTTATATAATACTTGCTCTGTCCCAAATTATAAAACATTTTATTTTTTTTACTCTAAGTTTAACCATTCATTTATTCAAAAAAAAGTTTGCTCAAACAAAGTCAAATTTAAGTCATTTTTAAAGAACTTTTTATTGATAAAGCAAACGACAACAAAACAAATGATATTTTGTATAAATTTTTTAAACAAGACATGTCAAAAAAAATCAAACAACTTATGATTTAAGATGGAGGAAGTACTAAATATGTATGTAGAGCTCTTCAAGAATTTGTCAAATTCTACTTGGCAAATCTAGTAAAAAACAGGCACACTTCAATAGTTTGTTATCTTGGATTAGGCTAAATCAAAAAAGAAGGTCCACATTTTTTTCTCAGTTGTTTTTTTTCATGCAAGAGGCCCCTCCACGCGCGAAGCCGCCGCAGCTGTGATTCTTCGTTTCACGCGCGAAGCCGCCGCCGCCGCATATCCTGCTTGCCGGCCCTCTCCTCCACCAAGCCGCCCAATCCATTGTTCCAGGCAGTCGTTCACAGCTGATTGATGAACCGCCGGAGCATCAAGCACTAGTCCTACCAGCAGCAGCACGACAAAAGAGGGCAGCAGTACTAGTCCTGCCTAGCCCTTGTTCTCCTCCCTTCCAAATTCTAGGTTTTTTCGCTCTCACTCCATCACATCAATTTGTAACCGCATGCACAGAGTATTAAATGTAAGTAAAAAGTAACTAATTATACAGTTTAGTTGTAAAGCACAAGATAAATCTTTTGAGTCTAGTTAGTTTATGATTAGATAATAATTGTTAAATAAAATAAAAGTGCTACAGTCTGAACAAGGGCCTAGCTAGCGTCCTAGCATGATCATCAGTTCATCACATAGAGGGCAGCAGTACTACCTGGCTCTTGGCGCATGTGGGGAGAAGGATTCGCAACTGCTTCGCGTGCGCCGGAGAAGAGGCTGCGGCGCAAACGCGGATGCGGAGCCGTATACGCGTGCGCATATTTGCGCATGGGGAGGGGAGATTTGCCAAGGTTTTTTTTTTGCCAAGTTGGGATGCCAATCCGTTGAAGGATGTTTTTTCATGTTTTGCCAAATTTTTATGGATGCCAAGTTAAGATAGTAAACTCTTAGAGATGCTCTAAGAGCCTCGATTCCCAAGCTTCATTCGGGGAATGGCTCCTCCTGCTCCGTTCCTTTTGTGCTACGGTAATGCTAAAAAACTGACATTCGCTCGCTCGGACAGGTAAGTGGGCCGCGACGCTAGGGCCCAATACCACCTCCTCCTCCGTTTCTTCCAAATAAAATAATCCCTCGTGCACATATTCGTTTCTATCCACTGCATCCAGCACTCGGCCCGCCTGGCCCGTTCTTATCCGCTCACTTTGGTTCCTCGGTGCTCGGCCCTGGCACAGCTAAGCGCGCGCGCAGCCACCTCCAGCGCCCAATGCCAAACTCCGGCCCGCCAAGCGCGGCGCGCCGCCACCATGGAGGCACGGCCACCTCAGGAAGGTAGCGCTGGCCTCCCGAAAGGCTGCCTCAAAGGCGCGGCCCCTCTGGCGGCCACCTCCGAGGGACAAGTTGGCCCAAGTGCGCCGCACAGCTGTCTTCCCTCTTGCGGCCACCTCCAAGGCGGGCGCCCGGCCTCCAGCCCCTGCGGCACGCGGCTGCCTTCGAGCCTTGGCGCCCCTCTCGCGGCCACCTCCAAGGTGCGGCGCCCGGCCAAGCGGCTGCCCTCGAATCGCGATGCTTATTGCCGGATCTGCTCGCGCGCGACATGTAGGTGCCCTCTTCCAATCCTACGGCCATTGTCTCCCTTCCACATCGAGCACCCGTTGCCTCCCTTCCATCATCATGCAGACGCCACCGCGGTTGTGATTGGAAGATAAAGGCACGAGGGGCATCACATGTTGTAGGCATATAGTTTAGATGTTTCAGATATTTTATAGAAATGTTGCGGTGGTTTTATATGGATATTGCAAAAGCGCATCGAGATGTTCGGGGGTGTTTGGGACTGCTCCATATACTACGCTCTACAAACTCCATCTGTGGAGTAGCTCCACAAAAACCGGAGTTCGTGGGCTCCTCTTTAGGTGCTCTCATAACTCCACCCTTTTTATGGAGCTGCGTGCGTGGAGCTGAAACCGTTTGGCTAAAAAACATGGGGCGGAGCTAAAAAACGCGTGGGCGGAGCGAGTCCCAAACACCCCCTATATATGTTTCAAATGTTTTCAAAGGCATGGTGCATATGTTTTATAGGGCATGTTGCAAGCTTTTTTTTCAAAATGTCTCATCTGTTTTGCACGTATGTTGCAAGCATTTTTATCTGCATGTTGCATATGATTAACATATATGTTGCAAGTGTATGTTCAAAATGTTTTAAATGTTTTAAATGTTTCGGTTTTATGTTTGCAATAAGTGATTTCATGTTGCAAGTTGTAGGTTTTATCCAAATGTTGCATATATTTCACGAACACGTTGCAAGTCGTGTTTCGAATATTTTATTTGCTTTTAGACATATGTTGTATTAAGTGGTTTTTAGAAGTATGTTTATAGAGTCACTGAGGAAGGGGCACGACACCACAAGCCAATGGGCCGGTAGATGGGGCACACGGCGTACCTAGAGTCCTACGGACGGGGGAGTACTCATGCTCGTCCTCTTCCCAAGTTCCGGGTCCCTGCCGGCATGGAGAGAGGAAGGAGTCAAGGGAAGGAGTGATGCGAACAGGGCGGTGTGCGTGTACAGGGCGAGACGAGGCGGACGGAGACGGACGCGCGTGTGAGCAGTCGTGGGCAGGTGGGCTGTCAGCTGCTGTCGTGCGGACTGGTCTATTGACCGAAGCTGTTGTCCTGCGTGAGTATTTTTTAATGGACCCAGTTTTTTACCGTCCGATAAAATTATATTCCGTCAGACATCTGAGCGCCAGTAGTTCCATTTGTGCTATGGGTACGGAGCGGAAAAACCTGCTCCCAACGAATCCACTCTTCTCGCGCATCTTCGGCCATGCCGCCTATCTGCACACTCCCTCTTCGCTTAAATGGTACTTTCTATCCGTGTCGTCCTGTCATTCCACACTTTTTGCCACTCATGCTATGCTTTCCGTCTGTGCCGTCCTCTACCTGCTTCGTCCTTCATTATCTACGTCCTCTGTACCACGTAGAAAATTGATCGCGGAGAAATACAACATATAAGATGGAGAATTCTTATGTATTAGGTTAGTCTTTTGATGGGTTGAGTTAGAACTAAGATCTTGCTTTGTTGAGCTCCTGTGAATCGAGAGTAGAGAGGGCGTCAACTCATGGATATAACGAGTTGAGCTATTATTCATTCCGTCGAGCGAGCTTGAAGCGGAGTCAAAGTCAAAGATGAAATGATGGCGTTCTGCCAAACCATGTTTTTCTAGTTGGAATAGGGAGATCCCTAATACTCCGTCACGACTAAAATTTTTTTTTGCAAGGCACTTTGAAATGGGTCTTAGAGATGGTTGGTTCAAAAACCGCCTCGATTAATGCCTAGTATTAACCGAGGCAGTCATTTTCAATTAACCAAGGTAGTTACAAAACCGCCTAGTAAAATAGGTTAATCGAGCCACCTCAGTTAATACATTAACCGATACGGTTAACTTAGATAGCCCATGTCGGTAAATATTGGGTCCAACCAGCCTATCCAAGGCCCGATAACAACTCTTAGTATATATACCACAACACCAAACCCTAAATCACTCACGATCCCCCTCACCCTTAGCCGCATCCCCTATAGCGCCCACCCTCCCTTCCCCTCCTCTCCCTCCCTCTCTCACTTCTCTCCTCTCCTCTCTCTACGGCAGAGCGAGTAGCATGACCGACAAGGAGGCCACACGGCGCGGCGGTACAAGAGGCCTCTCGATTTATTGAGAGAAAAAATATTATTCAAATAACTGATAAACCTAGCTAATAAAACAAATAAACAGGATGCAAATATCAAGATTTTTTTAGACGAATAAAAAATAACTGCACTTCGCACGTGTTATTATTTTGGTTTGCCGGGTCCACACGCAAAGAGTCCTGAGCAGTCAGCGGTACAAGAGGCCTCTCGAGTTACCCCCGTAGCCCAGACGTCTCCCCGTTGTTCACGGCCGTTCCGCCTCCACCTCGTCGTTGTCGTCTCCGCGTGGTCTCCGATTCGACGGTTGGTGTTCACCGCGCAACGCCTCGCCACGCGGCGGCTTCCTCCGCGGTACAGTGCTCGTCATACGCCGTCTCTATCAACTTGGCACCGCTGTTAAATAGACCTAGATATCTTTCTTTTCGAACCGGGGTTTTGGTTTTCTTGGCGGCGGCTGGGGTGGGTTCTTCAGTTCCTGGTGTCCCTTTTGTTTATTGTTTGCATATATAGCTAATTTGCGTTCGTTGGGTTCTGGATGTGATCCGACTTTGCGACATTGCACTTGCCGGCAGGGGACCCGGGACCTGTCGGATTGGGGTTTTCTTCAATCTTGATGGTGGCGGTGGCGGTTTTTTTTTCTTTTTTTTTTTTAATTGATTGATGGTGGCAGTTTCATCGCTGCGTTCGGCGGTGGCTTCAGACGATTTAACGCGTACTTCATTGTGCGTAGGATGTTTGTATTTGCGTGTCTGGTCTTGGTGGGGGTATTCTGATCGATTAGCCAAACGCGGGGACAGATGAAGTGTAAAAAGGAGGGTAGGCGTTTGGGTAGGCGTTTGCGAATCCAAAACTGAGAGAGGGGATGAGGGGGCAAGAAAGGTGTCTATCTAATAGTAGTATTGCTTCACCAGGTCAAAGCAAAATGAAGTTGTTTTTGTCACCAAAATTTCTGAACTTTTGCATGTAATGCAAAAGAAACTATGATCGCTGAAATCTTCTTTGTTGTGATTAAATGGTGAGAGTGGAGGAAATCGGCATGCGCAAATTTTGTTTCAGTCCTAAATCAGGGTTTTGCAGTAAGAGGGGATAAGTTTTGAGTTTATTGGACATGTAAGCACGTATGGACGGTGGAGATGTTCTGATTTGCCATATAAAAACTATTTCCTCCTAATAGGCAGGGTTATTTTTTTTAGAATTAGAAATAACAGCAAGAGATTGCTACAAGTTTTATTCGATGGTCGAAACCATAGAAAAAATAGAAAAAGAGTGGCTAAACCAAACTCTACAGACACCTAGTAATAAGTAGGTTCATGCAGCCAAGGATGCCATCTTGTGAGGTGTTGCATTGTTCCCCATTTTTTTAGTTTAAATAAGGAGCTATTGCATTTCTCATGTTGTCTGTCCATTTGTTACTTTGAATATTGTGTTATCCAAGTTGATGTAATGCCCACCTGAGCAAATACCATACCAGAAGCAAAGTTTTCTTTATCTGATTTACAGAGGGAGGTTCACCTGGTGAATGATGTAATGGTATTTTGTTACATTTTTTGGTTAAGTTTGCTTGTTTGTAGATTTATTTATCTTCAAACAAATGGGAAATCTTGAAAATAAAAATATCAACATACATTTGCAAGTATTGTATGTCATGTAGCCTAGCATAATATTTCTATAATGATTCCCCCAATTGATTATAGGTAAAATTATTCAGGCTGGTGAACCTGATGAGGTGCAACTGAGGCAGTCAGTTTTTCTATACTTATGCCATTTAACAATTTTGTCAGATAACCTTTTAATTTGGTGTGCATGATGGAAGACTGAGGCTGTCAAATTTCTATACTTCTGGCACTTAGCAATTTTTTCTGAGTTATTATATATATGAAGAAAGTGAAAAATCTGATGTCTTTCTATTTTGACAAAATATTTGGTTAATTTGTTTTCTTGCTGGATATTTTGCCATTTCCGGAATTTTTGTCCTGCTGAATACTATAAATGAAAATGGGGTTTAGTTGCTTCCAATGTTGACATCTAGTGACTCCATGTAATGATTACAAATTTAACGAGTAATTTTCTGTGATTGCTTGACATGTCCAGCGGCAGCTGCACTCTGAAGTGCACCATGGACACGGGAGAGCAACCCTCTGAGACAGCGGTGAGCGAAGGTGTGACAAAAGGTGATGCCATTCCTTCAGACTTCAAGTATGCCCCAGTCATCCAACCTCCACTCTACTCTCAGATCACCAGAAGGTTGCATCCCAATCCCAGCAAGACGATCGCTGCCCACAACCGCTCCAGGCCTTCTGGTCTGGCCAGCTGGCCGAGATCAAGCAGACAACTGAGTTCAAGACCCACAGCGTTCCCCTAGCAAGGATCAAGAAGATCATGAAGGCTGACTCTGACGTCCCAAGGATTGCAGGTGAGGCACCGGTGCTTTTCGCCAAGGCTTGTGAGATGTTCATCCAGGAGCTGACACTGCGGGCGTGGCTTCACACTAAGGAGGACAAGAGGAGGACACTGCAGAAGAAGGATGTCACTGCTGCGCTAGCTAGCACTGAAGTCTTTGATTTCCTGGTGGCCGACAGTTTGGCGGACAAGCCAAAGGGGAACGGTGGTGCAGGGTTGCCGCCTCCAACGGCAGTCAAAGATGATGATTCCTATGGCGACTACTACTGCCCGGATGACTATTCGCCCCCTTGGTCCCCAGAGCCCCCAAGCCCGGACTTGCGCAATGTGACCTGTGATGACCCAAGATACTATACTTACATCCATGACTACTATTCTCTGTGATCATCCCCAGCTCCTGCTTCAATTGGTGGTCATATGAACCCTGCAGGACTTTTGGTGCACTTCGGACAAGCTAGTGTCGCTTAACAGCCTTAGCAGCCTTCTGTTTTGGTCTTTGCTGGCTGCTTGCTGTGTTAGGACTAAGGAGTATGTAGTTTTCACTTTCCAGCCGGTACATCAGTTATCTGAAAATGGGAGACATGTCACATGAATGGATATGTAGCTAACAAGTGTTATTTTGGGTTTGGATATCACCATTTTGCCTCAATATCTAGTTTTGGTCCACACTTGCAGCTTGTTTGGTTCACGGAATGACTTCATCCGGAATTATCCGATCCAGAAACCGAACCTCAATAATTTGTTTGGTTTGCATCAGCAGTTTGCTCATGCGTCACCATGTAGTGCTCCTGCATGTAGATTCTGTGGAGTAAGTTCATACCGTAGAAAATGACAGGACTGACTCATTCTGCTTGAGTTGATGCTGCATGAACCAAACCGGCAATTGGTGTTTCAATTTTGTTTTCCAAATCAATAAAATTGAAATATAGGATGGGAGAAAAACTTTGAAAAAGTATACTCAATAATATCGTGTATTATTGACTCAATAAAATTGAAATATAGGACTGCCTCATCATGTTCATTTTACTAAGCGAATTAAAATTTTAAAAAAATAATTTAGGGGTACATGTACTTTGACCATTAATTTCTCTTAATATATATGTATATATATAATTGTTATAAAATCGAAGTATATGGTACTAAAAGGCCTAACAAACTGTGTGTGAATCGAAATCACAGAAACAGAAAAGAGAAAAAAAAAATGGTAACTGTAATATTCCCTAATAAAAAATAGAAATAAAATAAAATTAAAGGGTGGAACCATTTAGCTTTGGCTCAACCTGTCGCCATGCCATGTGCAGCATGGTGGTGTTGGTGCATATATTTTGTTTAATAAAAGATAAAATGGCTGTCCATTCCTTGTCCTTGATAATACAAGAACCAAGATGCACAGTTTCATTGAGGTCGTACAATTCTGGTGCTGAGAAAATGGAAGGAAAAATAGAGGTACCCAACCTCCCAAAATTCATCTGTCACCATAACAAACTGTTCGTCAACAAAAAACAAGCATGATGCATTGCGATGGGTTCTAATGCCTGCTGGCATGTCTAGCCAGTTCTACATTTTCCACCACAAGTTCACTTTGTTCTCCTCAAGAACTTTTGAGTAAGATCTTTGAGCGCTTGCCTCGAGCTAAGCACAACTGGGTCCTTGCTCGCAGGAAGATCATCGATAGCTACCGCTGCCAGTTTTGCATGTTCAGCAGCAAGTAACCTTGTCCTCTCGATTCCTTGACTTTTCTGAAGGTATTCAAGGACCTAAAGGTTTAAAATGAGCACGTTTGAGACCACACTAGCCAACATATGAACATTTCACAACCCAAATTGTTGGAGCACTTTTACCAGAACGAAGCAAAAAAAAAGGGTACTCTTTTCAATACAAACCATGTCAATATTTGAAGGGTCATCAAATCCCTGTTCGACAATCTCATGGAGTTGGGGGAACTCTTCCATCGCAAACAGTATGGGAGCCGTCACAATTCCCTGTCCATACATAATTCCTTGCATGTTAATATATGAAAAAGTAAAATACTATCAAGAGATACTGGAGCAATTAATTGTATTACTTGATTGATGTCAGAAAAGGAAGCTTTGCCTAGTGAGGTTGATGTGCCTGTGAAATCGAGGATGTCATCAATCAACTGATATGCTATACCCTGACAGAGTTTTATAAAGTGTGGGTCATCCTAGCAGTTCATGGTACGCAAGAAAGGCAACAGATTCTGGGTAAGGAAAAATACAACATACCAAGTGTCTGCCATACTGATAAGCAAGAGCCTGTACTTCTGTTGTTTGCCCAGAAAGAACTGCAATAGCTTTGCAGCTGTTTGAAATCAGCGCAGCTGTCTTGTAGTATGTTTTCTGCAAATAATAATCCATGCTGTACAAGCATTCATGAGCAGGTGTCAAATCAAGAAAAAAGATGAACAGGTGTCAAATTAAGTAAAAAGATCACAAGTGTTGGGTTGTCATATAGTCGATTATGATAGTTTGGTGAATCTATCGACCACTCTTACTTTCCTTTTTCCAATTCCTTTAATTTAGAATTAGGTTAGTTTTTAATTGATCCTCAGGCCTCAGGCACTAGTGTCTATTAAGGCAATTGGCGACGAGTATAAATTATTAGCAAAGATCTTTTTGTCTTAATGAAAAAGTAACATCAGTACATATACAGTTCAGACAGGCAAACAGCTTACTTACACACAGATCAGAACCCCAAAAAAATGAAGAATTGATTGACTGTAGCAACTAGCAACATACTATTCTACAGAACTAATCTGAAACAGTGAAACCTTCACACCCGCACCCCACATCACAACTCAACCTTATCAAAGTTGATGAGCACTACACTTCATTAGTAAAAACTGCACTTGGGAATAGCTTGATAGTAGAAAGTGAGAAATGAAATGGATATCTACCTGCAGCGTTGTGCTGGGGTTATCGTCAATTGCATAAGCTCACCGGTTACCAGATTATTTACAGCAGTTGCTAGTAATGATACAACCTGCAGTGGGAAAAAGTAGGCATCTAGATGTTATGGACCTGTGAAGATACAGACTGTAAAGTAACTGACAAAATCTGATCTTGTAGGATGGATAAAGATACAAAGTGCCATGGCATATCAATGCTAATAAAAACTGGTTATGTTTTTTCTGTGCAGCATTTCATAAGAATCCCTACTCATGAACGCTTTATTAGAAACATTGTCAATAAAATTGAACAAGAATAGTTGGCACAAAATAAAGAATAAATATCACACCTCAGTATTGTCAAGAGCCACAGTAGCAGAAAATGCCCTGAAAAGTAGAAAATCACCAGCCAAAACTGCAAGCTGCAAAATAGCATCAGCTTCAGCTTTACTATTTTTTTTTAATGCTATGGCAGATATGACGAAAAAGATATTTTGCAAAGTTTACAGCATAGCTTGGACACAATCTTTACTTATGAGACGAAGGTATGCAGAAAAACAGATATAACCATTATTTATTTATGAGGCATGAAACTGGGATTGCACACTAAATAAGAGATTGTTGACATTTTGATTTTTAATTAACTTTTTTTCCCTCAAACGCACAGGACAACTGAGCATCATTTCATTAAGAAGAAAAGACTGTACATAGAGCACAAGGGGGGAAGATTCCCCAAACAAACGCATGCACAAAGAAATATACAGCCCACACCTCAGCCTTTGAGATTTTTTTATCTTTGATTAACTATTAAAAAAAGATAAAATGAAGTACCTTAATATGAGCTACTGCAAAGCAACTAATTGATTTGAACATGTTAAATAAAACAGCTACCTTCAAAATGGCAATCCTTCATATTTTCACTTTTTACAGAACAATCACCAAACTACTCCATACTTGCCTGTTTTAAATAGACAACTTAGCTATTATAGAAATTATCATATTACCTTCTTTCCCACTCTGAAGTTCAATGACTCCATGCCACGCCTAGTATCAGCATTATCCAAAACATCATCATGGATAAGGCTTGATATCTATGATGCAAGATAGAAGATGAATCATTGGAATAAATAATTCTGAATAGTGTGTCAAATGCAAGAAGGTTCAGATGTGTACATGAATCATTTCAGTTATCTCAGCAACACGCATATGCCTTGCACGAATCTTATTCTCTAAGCCTACGATTGTGTCACTCATGTCTGTGCTTATAGCTGAAGCCATCAATAGCAAAACCTGAAACATCAATGATCAAGAACTTGCAATGACAAAAGGAAATGATTAATTATATATATTCGCTTGAACTAGAAAATAGTATGCCATGCCATGTCCATAGTATAATGGCGAAATATTCAAACACTCTGAATTATGGTCTTACAATAGGGCACGTTCGTTTCCCTTCAGCTCCAGCTCTGAAGAAGTATCCAGCTGCTGATGTCAGTTCAGGTACCTGCAGTCATAGTGAATCTATTGAGTTCCAAGAGCAGTTCACACAAAAGCGTAAAAATTTGAGAAAAGGAGAGCATTCAACATTGTACTTGAACAGTATTTCAAGATTTAGAAAATGGCGACAGTATCATATTTTTTAGGAGAAGATTGCAATTGGATTATGCACCTCAGCAACCACCATTGAGCGCAATCGATTTGTGACTTCAGACACTTCATCTTTAATCAGGGCAAAGGGGTCTGGCACCTCCTACTACGTAGAAAAGAAGAATGATACATTAATAAATCAGAAATTTGGAGAATATTAACTAATTGCCTTTTTGTGGTTTGGTTTCCAAACTTTACAAGATTGAAACAAGTGTGACATTTATATGTAGGCATATATGCTGATATGCATCAAGTTGCTTGTCTTAATAATTAATATGAGCTCAATAGGATCCATACCTATAATTCAAGGTCAAGTGGAATAGAAATAGTCAACATGGCATTGTGAGACAGTGAGAGAAGAGTCCATCTCTACCTTTGCTGCTGAGGCTCCTTCACTCAAAGTATTGTCACTTGCGCTGTGAAAATAACGTGAGCTCCAAATAATTCTGTGCCAATAGCACATATTCTGTGAAGCAAGAAGCCAAGAAGATAATGTCAAAGCATCATATAGTATAGTGAACTTGCGACGGTGGAAACAATAATATTTGTGTGCATACATGTGGCTTAATTTGAATAAGCAATTCAAGGGCATTGTAGACATAACAAGTTTCATGTTAACTGCAGCGTGCAGTGTGGCTGTGCAGCATGTGGGAATGAATTTCGTTAATGGCGGTGTGGCTGTGCAGCGTGTCAGAAACTGGGAATGGATTTCTTCTTTTACGGTCTATGTAAAGAAATGAAGAATATTTGGAAGGCCTGTGTCTGCCGATATTATTTCAAACCCCTTACCCCTGGCAGCTAAACTGCTTAATTGTCAACGGGAGGAAGTTTGATGCATTGCTTTGGTGTAGTAACCGAAGGAATGTGAGTTGCACAAAGGATACTGAAAAGTGCTAACTTGGAAGGATAATCCAACAGCTAAACGGCTTGCCCTGACAAATCAGTAGTATCAAACTAACTAAACGAGAATTCATATCTAAAATAGTACTTTCCAAGAAATGCAATCATCAACTACTTTCCAAGTATGGCGCGGTGAAGTAGCAGCGATTTGCCAAAAGCAGCTTCTGTAACTGTAAGTGAAGCCGGTAAATTCACCAATCTACAGTGCCAGTCCTAAACTATGGAACAGCATTGTTTTAGTAAACACATATCCCTCGAACCCGTAGATCCAGATTTGCTATCCCTATCTGTTATTGGACAGCAGGGAGCACATCGACATGACACAGGAAAAAAAAAATCTTCGCTGATAGCAGAGATTTGAAAAGGAAGAGTCAGATGTGGCGACTGTGAAGGTCTCAAGCTCTCACCTTTGGCGATTGACGAGCGGACGAAGCGGCCGAGGCTGAGCGCAGGAGCCCAGCGAGGAGGATGCGCCCCGGGGGCATCACGGCCAGCCGCAATCGCCGGGAGGCCGCTGGCCGCCTGAGCACCGTTGCAATTGCAACCGAGATGTGAGCGGCCCAGCCAGCCTCAACAGCCGCTCTCTTTTTCTTCTCTGGTCTCTGGCAGTCAAGATTTGATCAAGATTTCGTATAGTTATTTTTTTCTTTTTAACGAGTGGAGTATAGGAGTATTAAGTATGGACAAATAGTACAGCCTGATATAGAAAATGACCAATTGTTTTAACAAAAAGACCAAATTTTAGAATTCACTTAATTGCTCAAGATATTTTTTCCATAATATAAGTTAATTAAGAGGAATAAAATAAAACCATATTGTAAGCTGATGTAGTTGTAAAATGTTTGTTTCAAATGATAGCAATGGAAAGGATTGTTTGAAATGGTAATGGTGAAGGTGATAAAGAGAAATTCTTCAACATTAGAATAAAATTAATCTATCATGACGCAAATTTCAAAAATCTTTACAAACGAAATGCTAATATGCTAACTCAAATGCCAATATGCTAAGAAGTACCAATATATGCATCTAACTAGGGTTCAACGGGTTATTGCCGTGGCCCGTGGGTATGTTTCTGGCCGTCATTTCTATGTTAACACCTTACCTAAGTCTCATTATTCTCTTTCCTGAATGATTTTTTTACATTTCATGGGAGAAAAAAAATAGATTGAATGGTTGTGCCCAATGATGCTTTCTTTAATTCTACATGTATGTTCTTTTAGTAGATTGAATGGTTGTGACCAATGATGCTCTCTTTAAATCTACGCATGCTTTAATATGACCATTTTATTGTTTCCTAAAAAATGACCATTTTATTGCAATTTTAGTTAATCATTTTACATAGTGGACATTATTTATACTATGGATGTAGTTGCCATGATAAATATATGGAAACATCAAAATGAGTCTATAACTATGCCAATTTTTTCATTATCGATGGTCAAAGTAAAGAAAAGTTTGACCAAATAAAATCCTCAAAGCGATTATATCTGAAATCAAAGGTAATAGTAAGTTTTATTTCATTACAGTATATTTAATAGTTGTTTGAACTAGACGGGGAGAGTGGTCAAATTGAGGGGGAGCGGTCAAATTGTATTGAATACATCTCAAGCCCTCCAAAACTTAATTCCTATGTCATCATGTAGCTTAACGAGAACTCTCCCCAAATATTTATCTCCTCTAACAACTAAAGATTAAGTTGTCTCAAATAACATATAAAGTGGCTAACATTTCACCTTGAAGTATAGAGAAACTCCAACAGTTTGCTAAAAGCACTTGGCATCCTAAAATTTTTGCCAAAACCATAAAAAACAGCCTCCAACAAGTTGGCAAAACTACTTGGCATTTTTGTGAGCTTGGCAAAATTCCCCCTTCACTTGCCAAATATGCCAAGTCCTCCATCGCTTGGCATCACGTGTATCCCAATTTGCCAACTAGTTTTGCCAACTTGTTGGAGGCTCAATTTTGTGATTTTGGCAAAAGTCCTAGGATACCAAGTTCTTTTACCAAGCTCAAATAGCAAACTGTTGGAGAATGCCTCTTTTTTCACTTGGCATTTGGTTTTGAGACTTTAAAAACTATAAATTTGCCAAGTGAGTTTTTAGCAAACCTGTTGGAGTTGCTCGTATAGGATGTTTGGATAGATGATTAGTTTTCTTCTTTTTTTTTCTTCTTTGTGGGTGGATATATGTTGAAGTGGTTTTATTGCATAAAAACGCCAATTATAAAACTAATAAAAAGTTGGATAGAAAAACTCCCAAGATGGTGCCCTTGGCCTGTAAAAATAGGATGCTTCCTTAGTACAATTGCACGATGAAAAACCAATGCATGAGCCTCAATGGCAAATCTGGTAGCGTTCGTGCAATTAGCTGAAAATATGAAAATATCTTAGAACCAGGATTTGACAGGGGTTTGTTTTCATCACGTTAATTTAGGTCTCTGATGATCGGACCCGGATCTATCTGGGAAGTAGGTGAATTTATCTGGGAAGTAGTTGTGCATATACAATTATAGAAAAGCAATTTCTCGCCGGTTTTTTTTTTTTTTTTTTTTTTTTTTTTGTGACTAGCAATATCTCGCCGTTAACTAACTACACGTGTTTGTTACAAGTCAGGATTACAAAATCGTCTCTCTCTAATTCGCCCAGATTACAACGTCCTAAATAAGTAGCCTTGGATTGATTTGGCAGATTGTTTTGTTACACCAATGTCCTGTTGGCCTCTAGTCGCCAACACCATGGCCGCCGCCGCCATCTTCTCCCAGCTGTCCGGCAGGTTCGCCAAGTTTGTGTGCGGAGCTCCGTCTCCGACGACGACGAAACCAGACGAGGACGACGACCGTGGCAACCACAGGTCGTCTGAGCTGCGTGCTTTTCTCCTGCTCTCCTCGTCGTCCCCAGAAAGACAGCAGCCTCGTCGGCGGACGGAGGCGCCGGTGGACAATGACGGCAACGACAACGATGTCACGGCGGCGGCGGCGTCTCTAGCCGGGGTGAGCACGGAGCATGGCGGCCACGACGACGAGGAATCGGCGACGCTCCCGTGCCTGGCGTTCGCGTCGGAGCACGGGTACAGGGTCTTCTCCCTCGCCGACATGCGCATGCTCGACGTGCCGGCCATGCCGCCGGTGCCCGGGCGGCGGCTCGTGGCGTCGCCGTACGGCGGGACGGTGCTGGCGACGGACGTGTGCTACAGGCACCCGTGCCACCTCGCCGACCCCTTCGCCGGCACGCGCCTGCCGCTGCCGGACCTGCCCATCCCGTTCTCGGAGAAGGAGCCGGTGGGCTGCCTCCGCGACGAGCCCCGGGGTCCGCGCTGCGCGCGCGCCACCGACGACGGGCTCGCGTGGGACTGGTCCCCGCGCGGCGTCATGGTGGCCCGCGGCGACACGGCCTTCTTCTGCGCGCACGGCGAGCAGGACTCGCAGCGGCGGTGGACGCCGGTGCACCAGTCGCGGCTGGGGTCGCCCATGACGGTGAACTACCGCGGTGGGCTCTTCTTCGTCCTCGAGCTGCGCACGCTGGAGACCACGGTGATCGACGCCGGCACGCTGCGAGCCGGCGCGAGGATCCCCGCGCCGCCGGGGCTGGGCGCGGCCGCGGGCGGCGACGTCGACAGCGCCTACCTGGCGCCCTCGGCCAACGGCGACGCGATCCTCCTGGTGCACCGCGCCGGGGACGGCCGCGGCACGGTGTTCACCGAGGCGTACCGCGCGCGCCTCGGTGGCGGCAGCCGGAGGCCGCCGCCGCGGTGGAAGCCGGTGCTCGACATCGGCGACCGCGCGGTGTTCGTGGACGGCGCGCACGGGTTCACCGTCGCCGCCAACCCGGCGGGGGCCAAGGCGAACCGCGTGTACGTGGTCCTCGCCCACCGCGTGACGCGCCCGTGCGGGCGCCTCGCCGTCGCGTACGACGTCGGCTTCTCCGACATTACGAGGCCTGAGCGCGTGGGAAGGATAAAGCTCGACGCCGGCGAGGTTGAGCGGATGTGGGGACAGCCGCACTGGATCATACCTAGGGAGGGATCGGATCGTCGTCAAGGATCAGTTAACTAATAAATATACTCCGTTGTTAGGCTTCTTTGCTTGCAGGTTATAGGATCAGCTTGTCTAAGGGTTTGTATGGTTTAATAGTTTGTCTATACCTAGGACCTTCATTCATGGCAATATGGTTTAGGCCTTTGCATGGTCTGGTTTAGGCTTTCGTTCCATTGCTGGAATGATTTCTAGCCGACCCATCTCTTCGATAATTTGTGCTAGCTTAGAACTGTTCTCGGCTTGGAACAGTCTAACCGAACAAACCCTTTAATCGATTTGTGGTAAAAACATATATACATCCAACTGGTAAGTCTATGTTTGTGCGGCTTGGCACTCACGAGTTAGCCTTTAGTTGGCGCAGTGAGAGCATATAGGAACATGGCAAGTTGTGGACTTGACACTCCCTATGATCACATATGGCCAACCATCGGCCGTCAACAAAGTCCAGCACATCGTGGCGCCACGTCGAATTCATTTGAGATGGAAGCTCAAAAGATGCTGAAAAAGAAACAAGAGAGAGGAGCAACGAAAAAATCGTCAAATTTGATCAAGTGCAAATCACAAACGAAAACAGGAGAGAGGATACACAAAAATCTTTGAATTTGATAAATTATACCATAGGTTCTTACAATGAAAGGGATTAATGTGGGAGATTAAAGCGAGGCACACAAGATCTCGCAATTGACCTACCAACATGTGCCAAGATCTGGTGCTGCCAAGCCTCACAAAGCATCAACACCAAGCAGAGGAAGAGAATGAATGTGGCGTCGAATAGAAGAAGAAAGGACTCCTGCTAGGCTATTCTAGCACATTAGAAGCAAACGGTAGGGGCAAGCGCATCGGCATCGGCACCGAAGCGGGGTAGTGGTGTGTGGGTGGGCCTGCGAAAGGGACAACTACAATGGAGGGCTCCTCATTGTCTTCATCGTCGCTGCCCGCGATAGAGATGAAGTGGATAAAGATGATTCAACGGGTTGGCGTCTATAAGGGCTTCTCCAACACTCGAGCTTGTCGTGTTGCTCCAGTGTCCACATTCACACCAAAGCTCCATGCCACACCAAACTTTGGCTCTGCAACAGAGCCTATAGCCTCATCTGGCACAAAGGCATAGCAGCAAATAGGAGTAGCGTTGTGGCGATGAGGCAATCTAGTTGCCGAAAAACACGTGGGGACTAATTTCAACAACAAATATAGGGGACTAGAGATATTGGCGGAACCATAGGGGAAGAAGATGACAGCCCTGGTTGAAGAAATATTAGCTTTGGTGATAACTCTCCTACATGGAACAGTAACTTAGGCTACTGTGTTGTTGGCTTGTATTGTTCTTTGTCCCTAAGGCTATCCGCACTCTTCATCCTATATATCCATCTCTAAAAGGAATATTCATGCTTGGTCATCAAGATTCTCTCCTCTCTATACCTAATTCTTCTCGCACCCGTCCATCCTCCATATCATCCTCTATCCTTTGTGGGTCTACTTATCACTTTATCTAAATATATTCATGTGACATCTTATTTTGAAGGATTTATTGAAAGCGAATTTAATAGTGCAATCGAATTTAATTTGAGTTTTTGGTTTTGCGAGTTATAACATTTTTTAGTTGAAAAAAAGTGGGGCCCGTGTTGCATGCTCACCCCCTCTCTCTTCCCTTTACTTTCGCTGCTCGGTATGCGTCGTTTGGTCTTATTTGAGTCTGGCGGACAAAGAAGCTTTTTCAGGATGTTGTGGCAGAATGACGGATCCCGTTGTGGGAGTTTATCCGTTAAATGAATCCTCCGGGATGATTTCTGGTGTGAGCTGCGGACAGCCTAACTGACCAGAAACCAACTTCGTAGCAGTCTTTAGATAACGATTTCTGTTGCCTTGTTTGACAGGTTGGGCGGTTTTGACTAGACTACATGCTAAAATATGTGCTGCAATGGGAGGAAAAATATCACTTTAACCCCCCACAATTATATATAAACACTTTTGTCAAAATACAACATTGCATTATCAAAATCGCCTTTTAGTGCCACAAATGCTATAGCCATGAATCAAAATTGATCGTGGGTTCCACGAGACATATTTTTAAGTAGACGATGTGGAAATGGATCTTACACATCCTAAGCCTAATTGGACCTTTTGTACTTGGATTGCATCAGATTTGATTTGGTTTGGATGTGGATGTCCATATACATTGTTAGAGCGTACAGCAGATCCGGTCCAATTCGCTCGAGCTGGGATCCAAAGTAAACTTGGATATTAGATACCACAACAACAAATTTTAGGATCCAAACTAAACAATAAAGTTTTGGATGAAATTGGATTAAAACGATCCACGGAGGTGTTGTATATGTCTATCTCCATGGCACGATGCGACGATGCCCTTAGGCCGGTCCGGTGGAAGGTTTCACGTCCCGGTTTCCAAGGCGTGAAACTTCCCATTAAATATGTCTCTCTCACTGCAAAATTTCATTGCATAGTTTCACATGGTTATTTTAGCATCTCATGGGTCCCACCAATCTCTTCCTATCTATTTTATTTTTTACGACGTCATTTTTCCTCATTGAAGCCAAGCAGAGCCACTTCCGTCGGAGCTCGCGTTGAGCCCAGCGGCCGGCCTTCTTCCAGCTCATGGTGAGGCTTGTGCTCGCGGCGGCCGATGGAGCAGCGGCCATGGCAGTCGCCTCGTCGAACTCGCCGCGCTCATGGCCAGCGGCGCCCTTTCGTGGCGGGCGGCGCCCATGGCGGCGAGGTTCAATGGCGTGGCTTGCTCCGGCGGCAGCGGCGCCATGTCCCACGCCCGTCGGAGCTCACACTTCCTTTAGCCGCCGTGGCGAAGTCCTGATGGCTGCACAAGGCTCACGAAGCGCTGGCGGCGAAACGCCGTGGCCGTCGAACCCACGCTCGGCGTGGCTCGCGCACACGGCCGGCGCTCTCGGCGGGCGCTTCGCGCTCGCGTTGGCAGCCAGCGGAGCCTGCTGCGTGGCCCGTCGAACGCGCTTCGGCAGGCTTGCGCGGCAGCGGCGCTTCGGCACTGGCAGCCCATGCGCGGCGGCACTCGCCCGGCGGCCCGCCCGTGGACCCCACATGCGGCGGCAAGCAGGCTCGCGCTTCGCGTGGCGTGGAAGCGAAGCGTCAAGGGCGAGGCGAGCTTCGCGCGGTTGAGCCCATGCCAGCGGCTGCGGAGTTCATGTCCACGCCCGGTGATGCTCGCCTCGCATCGGAGTTTGCCTCCCATCCGGCAACGGCGGCGTCTGGTTCCAGGCGAGGCTCGCGACAGCACGAAGATGAAGCTCGCGACCGCGGCGGAGATGGCGCTATTGACCTCAACCACGGGATGAAACGAATCTAGTGCCTCAGTGGGCATTTCACACCGTTTCACAAGTTTTGGAAATAGCGCTGAGAAGTGTCATGAGGATGAAACGAGTTCCTTCTCTTTCCTCCCAGTTTCACGCAAAGGTTCTCTTTTAGCCGATGTGGCAGCTAATTTAATGTGTATGAAATATCTCATGAAACTCCATTGAGACTGTCCTTATTTGATGAATGGCTCGTGGTCTTAAAGCATTGGTGGGGATTGATGGATGTTTAGCATGTTTGACGGCAGCGACACTGCGACAGCCACACGTCAGTTCATACTTCGCAAATCCGAATGGATGGCCACTCATCGCATTCGTAACATCTCTGAGTTCGTGCTCTTCGAAACCATTGCCAGGTGAAAATTGATGCATGGCCGACTGGGTAGGTCCACCTAATGCGTGGCTGCTGGTGAGGTTGAGCTCATGCTTTAGTCCTTCACCATGGTGCCTTCGTTGCTCGACATCGACCTAGACAGAGCCAAGAGGGATTGGATGTTGTGTTGAGATAGATTTTGTTTTTTTTAATTGCTGGACTGGACATGGATTGGATTTTTTGCTGACTTTGATTGGACTGGATGGACATGTGCTTCTCTTATTTAGATGTACAATGGGTCGTTTTATTTTGGATTTAGAATTCCCTCCTCCCGCCTTTATTTTAAAGGGCAGCAATTTAGCATTTACTTAAAGGAAAAATTGGATCCACATCAATACTCCCTCTGTCCCTAAATAACTGTCGTTTCACTTCCTGAGAAAAAAATGCCAGCAATTTAATAAATAATAAATATCATCGATTAGTATCATAATTAGTATCATCGGAAAGATCTTTGGATCTAGTTTTTTAACAAAATTATTTGGAGATATAAATATTATAACGTATTTTCTATAAATCAAGTCAAACTTATGACACGCATCCCACGGCAACAATTATTTAGGGACGGAGGGAGTACATTATCAAAAGAACCAATGTTTAATGTAAAAGTGTTCGACTGCCATCTTTTTGCAGCCGGTGGAGCCTGCAGCTCTCCTCTCGTGCCACTGTTGCAACAGCCAGCTGCAGCCGTGAAAGAAGCTCTCCTGCCAGTAGTTCCTCTTTTTTCTCAATCATGTGTTTAGCTATTTTTGGGTTTTTCGTTGTACCTGAACAATAAGACACACACAACAAATTAGAAACATCATGAAGCAAATAAAGTCTGATCCTTGTAGGAAGAGTGGTTCCTTATCTGGATATAATTGATCAAGATCGAATCGAACTAAACGAGACCAAGACCTAGGTTTTCAGTCACTACTTCGGTCTCGAGTCCATACTACCCGAACCTTTTACAGTTGGTTCGGTTTTATGTCTTAGGTAGCCGAGCTTTTGGGTTTTACTGACATAATGTACTTTAGACTAATATTAGTGATGTAATGGTCATTTTAGTGGGCTTATATCAGTGGCAGCTTTTATCACTTTGTTTAATATATATATCTTGTATTGTTATTTTTCTTAAAATAGAAAAAATATTTCTAAAATTTGCTACAGAATTATGCTACTTAGTCGTTATTTTGTCTAGATCGGTTAGTTTTAGTCAGACAGAGACGAACAACAATTAGTTCATAAAGATGCAAGCAAGTGAACTAGTGGGTGGATTTAATAATTAATTCAAGATCGAACTAGTTGTTAGTTTACTAGTCCATAAAACTCAACTATGTAAACTAATTATTAGTTCATTGGATCTAAAAACAGACTCTCAGATTAAACTTTGGTCCTAAATTTTAAAATTAACCGGTCGATCTCTGTTGGGTTTGACTCTGTTTTTGGATGACCAAACTTTCAGAATAATCGAAGAACCGATTGATTTGGTTCGGTCAAACTGAACTCCCACCCCTAAAATTTGGCTCCTTTCTCCTAAAGCTGCCTGCGATCAGAGTCGTGCCAAAAAAAAAAAAAAAACTAACATACAATCTCTATTCACAAATAACTTATCTTTTTGACTTTCAATAACTGCGTTTGACCATTTATCTTATTCAAATTTTTTATATAAATATCATATATCTTGTTATGATTTATATTATCATTAAAAATATTTTAATAATAATTTACTTATTTGATAATATGTATTATTAATAAGATGAATGGTCAAACATAATTGTTGAAAGTTAAAAAAATAAATTATTTGTAGACGGGGAGTATTTTATTTGGGCTCTACATTCCCCACCCGGATCGTGGACCTGCGCAATGCGGACAGACAAATAAGGCAATTGCGGACAGACAATAAAAAAAGCCCGCCAAGGCCCATGGAACCCGACCACCGCGGCTTATAAACACCCTTCGTCGCCTCCTCCTCGAAACACCCTCTCCCCTAAAACCCTAGCAGCCACTAGGGTTTCTCCGCCCCAACCCGCCTCCTCTCCCTCTCCTCCGATGGGCAAGTCAAGCAAGAAGGACGCCGCCGTCGCCGCGGCGCCCGCGGCGGTGCCCAGGGGAAGAAGCGGGAGGCGGAGGACGAGATCGAGAAGGCGGTGAGCGCGAAGAAGGCGAAGGCGGCGCCACCGGCGAAGGCCGCGCCGCCGTCCAAGAAGGACGCCAAGAAGGCTAAGAAGCAGCCGCCCCCCAAGAAGGTTGAGAGCAGCAGCAGCGGCTCCGAAGAGGACTCCGACTCCGAAGAGGAGGTATGCGGTGATGCTTGTTCTTGCTGTATGGCTGCTACGGGACTTTTTTTTATTGTTTTTAGAAAATTTTTAATGATTGAATTGAGGTGGGGAGGGTAGACGGAAATAGCTGCTGCAGTAGATGTACTGATCTAGTCCCTTGCAGAATCTAAGTCTTAGTATAGCTTGTAAAGGTGATAATTTTGTATCAATTGAAGTTTCTTGGTCTGTAACAAGGTTAACCTCTGCCTCTACAGGTTAAGGTACAAACAAAGGTGCAACCAAAGAAGGCGCCTGCTGCCAAGGTCGCTAAACAAGAGTCCAGTGATGATGACACCAGCAGCGGCGCGACCTCTGAATCTGATGAGGTATGGCATTGAATGCGGGTTTTGATGCTGAAAGAATCAGCAGCCAGCAAATTGAATCATTGAATGTGGTTTTTTAGAGGATGTTTACATGCTAATTCATCTTTTCATTAAGGAACCTGCAAAGAAGCCTGCTGCTAAGCCCTTGACTGCTGCTGCGAAAAATGGTTCGAAGGCAGCCAAGCAAGAGAGCAGCAGCGATGAGGAGGACACTTCTGAAGATGAATCGGACGACGATGATGTGAGTTGAAGTTTCCAGTTTTTCTTATGTCTTTTGCACAGTTAATTCCATTTTACCGCCATGGCAGCACGGATTAATGTTTAGCTGTCATAAGTCTAGGATAAATTGCCAGCAAACGAATTGACTATTTGAATGTACTTTTCAGATGTTGAGCTACCAACTCATGTTCTTTTGATTCAGGTACCTGCAAAGAAAGCTGCTACTAAACCCTTGGGTACTGTTGCCAAAAATGGTTTGAAGAAAGGCAAGGAAGAAAGCAGCAGCGATGAGGACACTTCTGATGAAGAGTCAGATGATGATGATGTGAGTGGAACATTCATGTTTGTTTGCCTTTAATTCCATTTGACTGTAAGATTAATGATTGCATTTTCATTAGGTTTTCTGATGCAATGCCATCTCTAACCTAACATGTAAATATGTATTCACTAATTTGTCATCAAATTCTTCTGAGACTTGTATTATGTTTTGTGCCCTGAGGTGCGCTTATTTAGCTTAGCCAGTTGATAGTATCGTTTCTGTTCTGTGTGCATTTTTTTTAGAAACCTGCTGCTCCTCTAAAGAAACCATCTTTGATTGAGGTGGATACTTCTGAGGATGACTCTGATGATGACTCAGATGATGTGTGTGTTTGGGTTTGTTTAATCACATGTATTCTGGTTAACTGTTTATATCCTGTTCTTGCCCTTTACCATGCCAATAGTTTCCATTGTTAGGCATTATTTGAGTTGTAACATGATTATACATACTCAGGAAGTACCCCCAAAGTCTAAGGCTCCTGTAGCGGCTGCCAGAAAGGAAGATTCCAGTGGAAGTGAGTCAGAGAGTGATTCTGAGGTTGAGGTATGTGTAGAACATTTATTGTTGTAAACATTTGCGTGTTATGCATTATGTCATTTTGTTCACCTTATTTCTAAACTCCTTAGGATGCAAGTAAAACAAAACCCGCCAAGAGAGCTGCTTCAAAAATGAAAGATGAATCAAGTGATGACTCAGACTCTGATGAGGACGAAAAACCTCCCCAAAAGAAGCAGAAGGTGCTGCAAATACTCAGCTTGTTTAATTTTCTTTGCATGTTTTCATTTTTCTTTTTCCTGATGTTCCATTGTTCATTGTTTTTTCTTCTGTTAACAGGAAGCACCTTCAGCTGCAAAGAATGGAAGCAGCAGCGAGGATGAGGATGACAGTAGTGAGGAAAGTTCTGATGATGAGTCTACAAAAGTTGAAGAAAAGAAGGTACTTCACAAATTCTTGGATGTAGGCAACATGTTATTAACACCAATATTAACTAGATGCTTTATCAGGCACCAAAAGCTTCAGCAAGCAGTGGATCTGAGGATGAATCTTCTGAAGAAGAGAGTGATGAAGACAGTGAAGAGCCTGCTAATACTCCAAAGAAGGTATTTTCTCACTTGTTACAACACATTGAAGTATTGACTTGTTATTTGAATGGACACATGTTTCACTATATCTGTTTGAATTTGCATTTATGACATTTTTGTTTGAATTGAAATAACACAGGAAGCTCCTGTGCGTGCCTCTGAAAAGCAAATTGCTACTAAAGAAGTATGATATGAATATGTGATTTGAGCTTTTTTTTTTCTTTTAATGAATTATACATGGATGCAACATTTTTAATTTGATACTATTGCAGCCTAAAACGCCTATGGGCTCCCAAAATGATGCAACGGAGGTGACCACACTGTTTATGGCAAACGTCCCATTTAGAGCTGAATTTGACGATGTGTAAGTTTGGCTTGAGGGCACACATTATATTGAACCTTCTTTGCAGCAGGTGTTCTAATACTAATGTTTGCAGGAAAGAATTTTTTGCTGATGCTGGTGAGGTTGTTGATGTTCGTTTTCCTACACATGAGGATGGCAAAAGAAAAGGATTTTGCTATGTTGAATTTGTTTCAGCTGAGGCTGCTTCTAAGGTAATGTTTTCTGCTTAAAGTTCTGTCTTCTGAGTGGATATAGTTGCAAATATGCAATTAAACTAGATATCTAATGGATTGCTTTCTAGCAGGCATTTGAAGAGAAGCAATCAACAGAGTTCCAGGGTCGTGAAGTAAGACTTGACTTTGCTAAGGGAAGAAATACACAAACTCCTCGCAGCGGGTAAGATGATCTTAATGTTTCTTAAGAGCATTATGGTGCACTTTTTGATGCTTGAACCATAGTAATTAACTCTGTATTGGATCGGTGAACTATAACAGTAATGATGGATCTTTCCAGAAGACAGCTCGGGGTACTAGCAACTCGATATTTGTCCGAGGTTTTGATAAAAATCTTGGAGAGGATGAGGTAATTTCATTTTTGTTTATCTATTTTTATCTCAGAAAATATCGTGCCAATGTTTGACACTGAATGCAGATCCAAGCGCTCTGGAACAACATTTTCGTGAATGTGGTGATATAACAAGGGTCTCTATCCCGACTGATCGTGAGACTGGCGCCATCAAAGGGTTGGTTTCGCTAACTATCCGTGAAATTTAGGCTTAATTACTAATCTAGTGACAAGTGTGTTGATCCTGTTAACTGTGCAGAATGGCTTACATGGACTTCAAGGATCAGGATTCAGTGTCCAAAGCCATTGAGCTCAGTGGCTCTGACATTGGTGGTGGTTATGAGCTTTATGTTGATGAAGCCAAGCCAAGAGGCGATGGTCAGCGTGGGGGTGGTAGATTTGGTGACCGTTCTGGTGGCGATTCGGTTCTGGTGGCCGATT
Source organism: Chrysopogon serrulatus (assembly GCA_015844335.1). Taxonomy (NCBI): domain Eukaryota; kingdom Viridiplantae; phylum Streptophyta; class Magnoliopsida; order Poales; family Poaceae; genus Chrysopogon; species Chrysopogon serrulatus. Next base: position 221,859 of record JADLZL010006433.1, read on the forward strand.
CGGTTCTGGTGGCAGATTTGGTGACAGATCTGGGGGCAGGGATGGTGGTGGCAGATTTGGCGGACGGCGTGGTAGGGATGGTGGCCGTGGGCGAAGCGGCGGCGGCCGTGGCTTTGGTAACAGGCAGAGTGCTGGCACTCCTAGTGCAGGTAGAATTCATCCTGTGCTTGTAAATTCATCCTCTGCATTTTTGGGTTTAGCAAAATTGCGGTGTGCTGCGCTGTGGTACCTGTTTGGCCATGACACGCAATTTTCTAACTGCTAATGCTTCTTTGAGCTCACTGTTGTACATCCTCTTGTTTGCACAGGGAAGAAGACCACTTTTGGTGATGACTGATGAATGAGGGAGGACTTATGGGAGGATCGGCAAAAGAAAAGAATGATCTGCTGATCCAGTGAAATTTTGAGTTTTTTTGTTATCTGTTTTGGGTGGTACCGGTACTGGAATGTTGGTATCTTCTATTAATTATTACTATTGTGAGCGTTGCCGCTGTGACTTCTGGATTTCCCTTTTGTTGCCCTTTTTGCACCGTAGTTTGATTTGGTTTTCCATTTCCGCTATCGTTTATTATTTATTAGGAGTGGCTGCCCTTATGGTACTTGCCGAACAGACAAGCAACTATGGCTATGGGGCAAAGCTGATACAGGGTCGAAAGTTTATTCCTAAGTCTCGCAGACAACAGTAGGTTGAGAATGGAACGTGTATGAAATTTTATTCGTCGAAGACAACAATGGATTGAGAATGGATAGTTATATCGCAAGACCAAATCTGATGTGGACGGCGCACTGTCATTATTTTTAGTGCCACAGCGTCTTTGACATGGATTTTTATTAAACCCGGTTCTATATAAAGCTTCTTATACAGCATTCAAACAGGGTCCATTGGATGTTACTACTATGTCAGTACCAAGAATCCATATTATTAAGAAAATAGTTTATACTTTGCCAAACCATGGTTTAAAAGAAACATGGTGGAGTTTCTAAATTTCTTTTTTAGCAACTTGAAATCACAAAAAACATATTATTTTTCTAATAGAACCCGAAAAAAGACGAACATCTACACTGAGCCTAAAACTGTTCGACGAGGCGGCTCTGGCAACAATCAGGTCTACCAAAATCTCAGATACCAAACAGTAGAGGACATCTGGTGCTTCTAGAGTTCTAGTTACAGCTTGAAGACACAACGTGTTGTAACAATTGATGTCACAACCTGGACGCTGAGATTAGAAAGGTGAGCAAAGACTTCGCAGAATAAAGGAAAGATTTGAGCAAATATACAAAGGGAACACTTCGAGCAGAACTACAGTATGCTATGCTAATGTTAACATATATACTACAAAGTGGCGGTCAGAATTACAATATTTAGTACATTATAAGAGTATACATGTATTCTGCAATCAGGCAAAAGGCAGATTCAATGTAGCATGGTCTGTTTCAGTGTTCCAGCAGAACTCCAGCAAACTCTTTCTGCTGTAGTTTGCACTGTCAGGTGGGCACAATAGATCGGCTACTGCAGTAATAAACATATACAAAGAAAGCAACAGACATCATGAAATGCCAACGCATTGCTGCTTTTCCTCTTTGTTCCAGATTATATTCCCTTCTTTACAGTAGTCTCCCAATCTACCCAAGCATCTACCTAGTCACTACCAAGTACCGACAAGCTAAGCTGCTGCACCCCACATACACAAACGAACACACCTGACCTGACAACGACTTGCATGAACAAGAGCCCCTCCAATTTGCTATACCATTCTTCAAAACGCCTCTCACCAAAAGGAACCTCAGTCACCTACTCATCGCTAATCCTACTGTCAGATAAAGGATCAACCACCTAGTGCGGGGCGCTTGCATCATCCCCATCAGATTCCGAGTCCGAGTCAGAATCTGCAAGGAATTTTATAATGAATTATTAAATAGCTGCTCAATCAACTCGGCATTTGTGGTCACAAATTACTCATTTGCTCCACCGTACCACTGGATGAAGATGAGCCACTTCCTGATCCGCTTGAGCTGCTAGCCGCCGGGGAATCCCTCTCAATCTCCACGGACTGGTAATTCACTGTTGGCATCTCATCGCCAATATCCACATACTCATCGACCATCTCCGCCTCCATTTCCCTCCTCTCTGGAATGTCAGTCTCCTAAAATAGGCAACAAAAACAGGATAAGCATTAGAACACAATCCAAACATCACTGGTTCATGAAAAACATAAAACAGCTAGGTTGCTTCAGAATGCCATACCGACTCTCCAATTTCAACCACCACAGACGGATTGACAGCAACCTCGACCATGTCATCATCATCCGGAACAATCGTCACATCGATGGCGTCTCCATTCATGGCAGCAGCATCACCATTCATCATAGAATTCCGCTGGCTCTTCTTTAGCGCCTTCCTCCAATTGACCACGAATCGATCCAGCTCCCACAGGGTCTCGATGTCCAGCTCATCAAAATCAAGCTCCACAACGTCCCCCGTCAATGCAGGATCATTGTTCCTCTTCTGCACAATCTGCAGCACATTCAGCATCTTCTCCTCAGGCAGGTTCTCAATCTCCACCCTCAGCTTCTGCTTCTCCTCCTCATCCATCTCCCTCTTGTTCGGCTCCCTCGCCTTGGGCTTCGGCCTCCTCCCACCCCCCATCCTCAGGGGCGCTTGCACCGGCACAGAAACCGGCAGCTGCTGCGGTGGTGGAAGCGGCAACGGCGGCGGCAGATCAAGCTGCATTGGTGGCTCGAGTTGCTGGCGCTGCTGCTCGAACCACGCGACGGCCTCCTTGTACATCCCCTCGAACGAGGCGAGGAGGTTGCCGGCGTACCTGTGCACGTGGTGGTCGGGCGGGTTGTACCGCAGCGCGTTGTTGAAGGTGAGCCGGACGTCGCCGGCGAACGCCTCGTGCGAGGGGTACCGGCCGGCGGTGAGGTTCTGCTTGACGGTGCCGAGATCCATGGGGCTCCGTATGATGGCGCGGTAGTCGTGCAGCTTGAGGCCCTCGACGTCGACGGGGGGAGTTGAACCACACGCTCTTCTTGGATCTCCGCAGCCGCATCAGGATGTCGGCGCACCGCTTCCGCATGGCCTCCGCCAGCGCGGGCGGCGGGGATGAACGCGCGGCGCGCGGGGGATCCGGCTCGGGCTCCCGGCGCCGGCGCTGGCCGTCCTGCCACGAGTCGATGCGGGAGAGGAAGGCGCGGACGCGGCCGAGCTCGCCGGCGAGGCGCGCGCGGAGGTGGCGGGCCTCGGCGGGGGTCATTTCCGACGGCCTGAACTTGACGTGCCCCGCCGCCGAAGGCGACGGCAGCAGGGGCTCGGCCGCGACCGCCGCCGGGACGGCGCGCGGCGCCGGCGGCGGGCCGGTGGGGATAGGGTTTGGGCCCGGGCGGTGGTGGTGGTGGTGGCGCCTAGGGTTAGGGTTGGAGGACGGCTTGGGCATGGGGGGGACGCGGGCGCCGCCGCCGCCCCAGTGGCGGTGGTGCGGGTGCGCGTGGTGGACCTCATTCCGGCCGGCGAGGACGGCGGAGGTCATCGCCGGCGGCGGGGGCGCGCGATCTCACGATCTCCGTCGCATCACTTCGCGGGTCTCTCTCGGGCTGGGCCTGGCTGCCTGGGCTTCGCGGGCTTATCGGGCTCGACCCGGTTTCGGTTGGGGACGAGAGGAGGTGGGGAGGTCAGGAGCGGAATGGGGGTGCCTTTAATAGCAGCGTGGGGGCTGCCCGCGCGGGGCCGGGCAGGATCTGGGCCGTCAGCTGGCGGGCGAGGGCACGATTGGACGGCCAGCGCTGGCTGTCCGCGTGACCGCGGGCAGCGGGGCGTGGAGGGCGCGGATGCCGGAGCGTGCCACGTGGAGGCCATCTGAGGACTGGGCCCGGGCGAGCTAGGGAAATGCTACGGGGACGCAGGCGGTTTGTGTGGTGGTGGTTGGGCCTTCGGACGGAACAGACGATGATGACGTGTGCGCTTGGGAGCGTGGGGCCCGGAGGCAGTGGGAGTGGGATGCAGGAAGCTAGGTGCGCGTGGGAGTTTTGGGGGTGAGTCTCTCGCGCGAGTTTGGACCGCACGAATTGTGTGCGTCTCACGAGCAATCCGGCTTCTGCGATCCTTTATTCATTTTGGTGAGTACTTATCTATATGTAAACCTGGAAAGTTTTTAAGACCATACTGAAATCGTTCATTTTTTCTGAGGCCAGTGCACAGTTTAATGGCGTTATTTCTAAGATTGGTACTTCCTCCATCCCTAAAAAAGACTGTCGTTGTTAGTGCGTATGTCACATGTTTGACTTGATTTAAAAGAAAACAGTATAATATTATAATATTTATATCTTTGAATAAATTTGTTAAAAAACTAGATCTATTATTTATTAAAATTACCGTCGGTTATTTTACGCAAACAACGGTCTTTTTGAGGGACGAGAGAGAATATGTCATATAGAATAGAAAAGAGAAAACATAGCTAAAACACTTATCCTCAATGGAAAGTTTTATTCTGCGGTTCCATAGACATTAATTTCATGTTACGAAAGAGTTTCATTTTTTCTATCTCTCCTTAAAAATAGTGTTACATCATCAAAAGTATTCATATGGTAGTTTATTAATTGCAAATAAAACTTTGATAAAAACTTTCACTAAGACTGACCTAATTACAAGATGACATTAAATGCATTGTACCAATAGTCTAGTACCCACATGAGTGCACTCAGAAAAAATACCAAATCAACCCTTTAACTATTGGGGTTTGTTTGCTTCACCACATCTCTTTGAAGATCACATTTTCTTGTCGCTCAATGTATTTAAAATCATGTAAATAACCTCCCATAGTGGTTTATTTTAATAACCTCCCATAGTGGTTTATTTTAAGGATGAATTTGCTAACATGATATATTATGTGGATGTGTGGCATTAAATAATTGACAAAAATATATAACTATTTGGCATATCTATAGCACATTATTGTAACTCTTAAAGGTATAACCTTTGAATGACTTAGAGTAGTTTCGTAGGTTATTTTGCCACCACCCTCTTCTATGGTAAATCCTAAACCATCATACTCTATGGTAAGCCCCAACCATCTTCGAGCATCTCCAAGAGTTTTTAAAACTCACTTCCAATCTTGATTTTTTTTTGTCAATTTTTTTTTAAAAAAAACTTCTCTCCAACAACTCTCTATCTTAATACCTGGTCTTTTCGACACTCGATAAATGGACTATTGGCTCATAAATATACACCCACTTATCGATCGGCCAATCTGGAGGTTAGAGGATGTGAGCAAGAATAAGGAGTATGATAGAGTTCCTAATGGAAATGTACAAGACAGAAAGAAAGTATAAAAATGGTTTGAAAATTGTCCGGGATTTTTGATGCAAAATTATCTTTTATATTTTAAGAGCAGGATTTTGAAAACTATTGGAGAATCTCAACAGATATAATCCCAATTCTTTTAGCCACTTAGAAAAATCATTGATTTACAAATTGATTTTTTAGAATTACTAGAGATGCTCTTGTAGGTACATTCTTTTTTTAGCCTATGAGCTGGTTAAAAAAAAAGAATGCACCTGATTGGTTTTCTTGTGATTTCACACTAGGTTGCTATTTACAGTCTTGATGAAGATGCCATTATTCGTTGCAAAAAATTATATGCTAAATTTGTTCTATTTTTTATTTGTCCCAAGTATAGCTACTTCTAGATTTTTCATAAGACAAACTATTTCAGTTTATTCTAGTTTATATAAAAAGTAAATATACTATAAAGAAATTTTTTAATTGTTTTAACAATATTCATTTGGTGTCTTAAATGTTGATATTTTCCTATTTAAATGTGGCCAATCGTAACATGATGTGAGTCAAGACAAACAAAAAAAAATAGGTATATTATGGGACAAGAGAAGTATCGTGTTTACCACAGTATTGCTATTTTCTTGGTCGCAAAGATAATAAGAAAAACCAAGAATACTTTGTCTAATTCAAATTATAAGATCTTTGACTTTTTTGACTCTAAGTTTGACCGCTCGTCTTATTCAAAAAAAAATTTGTGGAACCATAGTCAAATTTATGTTATTTTTTGAAGAAATTTTATTAATAAAACAAGCCACAACAAAAAAAAAAGATATTTTATATACATTTTTGAATAAAATGAATGTCAAATTTAGAGTAAAAAAAGTCAAATGTCTTATAATTTAGAACAGATTAAGTAGTTCATTTTTGCGTAGGGCGCGGGAGAATACGGTAAGCTTTCAAATGTACTATCTCCATCCAAAAAAAGATACAATTCTCACTTTTCGAGAAGTCAAGCGATTTCAACATAGATCAAATCTATAAGAAAATATTAATATCTATAATACAAAATAAATATCAATAGATTAGTAATGTAATATATTTTCATAATAAATTATGTTGAGGACGTAAATGTTAATATTAGTCGCTACGGAGTTGGTCAAATTTTAGCAAATTTGGTCAGCGCGAATCCCATAGTCACGTTTTTGTTAGGACGGGGGCCCGCCTAGGACTAGGAGTATTCGATTCGATAGCAATGATGATTACAAAATCAAATGTAGAGTAGACGAATTTATGGGGACACATTTTGAGACAGCCCATTTTCATATACTGTATTAAGAAAATGTATTTTTAGACCCTATGCTTGACCGTGGGTATCTGCAAGATGGCGTCCGACTTCTATTCCTGTTCTCCACGTTCGCCTCGCTGGGAGCGGGCGGAGGGGTCCACTACTGAAGCCACGGGCGACCGAGAAACGGACCCACGCTGTGACCACCCGCGTGGGCCCGGGGGGCGTGCCGCGGCGGGGAAGCAAGCGCGGGGGTGCCAAGCGTGAAAGCGCGCGCGGGAGGGAGGTGTGATAAAATCAGGTGCGCGCGCGCCTCTCCCCAGCTCCCGCCATATTTAATCTCCCTTGGCGCGCCCACCGGCCTTCTGTTTAGCTTTTCTCTTTCTCTTTTTGCGCCTCTCTCTCTCTCTCTCGTTCTTCTTTCGTGTGTGGTGTGGTCTTGTGTTGGTGGGGGGATACAGACAGCCACTGTGCAGTGCAGTGGTGTAGGATTTTCTCCTCTCTCCGCGCAGTCAGCCCGCAGGGGAAAAGGGAAGAGCAGCAGCGGTGGTGGTCTCATGTCATGTGACGCTGGATCGATCACAGGATCCGCGAGGGAGTTGCGGGATCGGCACTTGGCAGGGAGGGGCACCGCAGCAGCAGCGTCAGCGTGGGACCCGCACCACGTGTCGGTGCCTGCCTGCCTGCCCATCTCTGTCTGCGTTCTTCCTGCGTCGATCATGCCTCTTCTCTCCACCTCCTGAGCTCATCTGATTTTTTTCCCATAGAACCAGGGAGTTGGTACTAGGAATAATTTGCACGATATTCTTCTGTAGAAACCAGTTTATTTTTCACAAAAAACGAATATTTTCATAGAACGTGTTAGCAACATATATTCTCAAATTAAAAAAAATTAAACCACGGAAGGTATGGAATTGAATAATTTCTATGTGCAGAGCCCGACTATTTTGGGTTCGGATATTAAACGAAAGGTTCGTGTCTGGACATTCCACCCTAATTTGGTGCCTCTCAGAACAGTTCTCGAAGCCGTTTTTTGAGGAGACCAACCAGACGGGGGAGAGCTACAAATGCTGATTTCGTATTGCTCCCCGTGGTCGAGGACGTGGGTTTTAACACCCGTGGCCAGAGGAGGTGGGTTTTAACCCAACGATGAGAAAAGAAAGTATTGGCCACACGCGCAAGGAAGAGGAGCACACGTTGGTGATCGGTGTCGGGGGAGGGGCAGAATGTGTTAGGAGGAATCACGGGTTGCCGAAGCACAAGCCTCGGCCGACCGATGTCAAGGGGGGGCAAGTGCTACTAGTCGTAGCACAGATCACAGCCACTAGCGTCGAGAGGGGCACGGGATCCGTGGGCAGTTGTTGGAGGAAAAGCGGTGCACGATGGCTTTTGAGGGGAAGAGGGGTGGCATAGGGATAAAGGCGAAGAAGGTCAGACATAAGGATGGGCCCTTATGAAGGTTGGGCGTGAGAATGTGTCGCAATGAAGGTTGGGCACAGTGAGGGGGCGGCGACACGAGTGTTACTACACAAAACGGATATGACCAATGGTGAGGTGGGTGGGGGGGGGGTAAAATGGTAGTGATAAAAAATAACCCAATGACAAGTGAGTCAGAGCCTTTTTAGCTAAAGTCGGAGTTTTACCAAACAGATTCTCGATATGTGTATGACTACGTCCCAATCTAATTGCTTTAAACCGGATATCTAACATGAATATCAATATACCACACATCAAATGCTATCAGTATCTGATTCCAGATTATATTCAAGGAAACAAACTGTTGTATGCAAAAATGTTTCCACTGCAACCATCTAGAGCTATCCATTAATCATCTAGAGGTGTCAAAAGGAAGGGGATGCTGTTGTAATTATACACATGATAGCTTAGTTGAAAATATGCACACTTTCGGTTGCTATAACAGCATTACTCCTAGCTAGAGCTTGTAACCTAAAATAAGACCGTACCAGTGTAGTAGCACTAATAATAACCTTTACATAAAGAGCCGGCGCGAGTTTGTACCAAGCCCTTTTAGCGTTAGGAAATACTAGTATCGTCCCCACAATGTCAAAAAGCACGCCACAGCAAAAGGCACACCAAAACTAAAACCTTTTTTTTTTTTCCTTGTGCCTTGTCACATTATTATTGCATCACAAATCACAAAGTTCCTTTTATGTGCAGTTCATGATTGGCCCATTTTTTCTACCAAACAACCCCTCGTTTTGACACGGTCAACAGGAAAATGCCTGCACCAAGAGACTGGGTGTTGATTTTGTAATGTTTCCTCCAAACGAAACTTCGGTGCTGCTATTATTATTAGTCCCTTTCTTGAAATTGCACACCAGCTACAGATGAGGAAAAACAAAACAAACAAGCACTAGATTTGGAATTCAGCACTACTCAGTCAGTTCAAAGAACATTTTCCAAACTCCCATTTCCAAATTAAAAATTGGGTCCGAAAGTTCCCAGGATGAAAACTTCATCAGAAAATTAAATTAAATGTCGGGTACGTATTACCCGGTAATAATCAGGCTTTAGTGGATCCATGCCGGTAAAGAAATGCTCCCTCTATACTTGTAATTTAATTAAGTCTTTTTGACAAGACTCGGTCAAACATTGAAAATATAAATCATGAATAAATTTTAAGTTGTTAAGTTTTGAGATATGAAAACCATATGAATAGATTTTTCTTGAAAACCACTTTCATACATATCGCTTTTCAGTAAATATTTTTATAAAAGTAAGATGTCAAAGTTATTTTTTTTTAGACCGTGTTGCTATCCAAAATAACTTCTTTCCGCAAGAAGAGTACTAATAAATAAAGATGGTAAAAATAGAACCGTTAGTTGGGAAAGATCTACTACCACTCTAGTCTAGAAGTCTAGCATTGGCTTATTGATGACAATGAACTTTCTCCATGGCAGGGCAGCTAGCTGCACTGAGCTGCACATGCCCCATTTGGGCAGGCACTGGTTGTTACGGGCGCACCAAGGAGATGATTTGGGAATTGATTGGGGAATGTATCCAAGACGTGGCGCCGCTGCCATCCAATCCAATCCGATCCTGCGTGCTTTGCTTTGCTCCCAAGGAGGACGGGGCGATGATGACACGTCAAGGACAAGAACATGTGCCTGCTGCTGGCTGCTGGGCCCGTGGGCCTTACTTAGCCCGTAGGCCTCCCTCAGTGTCCAGAAAAGCAGTCGTGCTCCACACTCGAGGCCTACACTACACATTTAGGCACCTCAAATCTGTTGCAAGCTAAGGGCAAGAGTTGCAGTACAGTACCACATTCATACTCTGTGGACCATCATTGTCCATTGCTTGTTTCATATGCAAAAAACATTGAGAAAATGGGATGCTGTTTCAGTTTCAGAAAATGAGATTGTTTTATGCATACTCCTATATAATTGGTGCTGAAAAACATGCACATCAACAGTTTTTTCCTTAAAGAAGAAGAAGAAGATTCAGGTGCAGTTGAGAACAGAGCAACTGGATCCGTTTCAGATTATTCAGAGCCGGCAGGGTTTTTAACAGCAATTGATGCCCTCATGACTCGTGTAATCTGTCATGGGAGAACCAAAAGTCATCAGAAAGAAGACTACTCATGCTTTAGTTCCTCCTTTGCTGAACATTTGAGGAATTGAAAAGACAAACATTCGTCAGCAGAAAGAGACATGATGGCCTGATGGACTAGCTCATGTTGACAATGGTTACTAGCTAGTATTAATGTATTATATACTTATTTACACACTAAGAATCAATCAGGGACTGTGACAGTGAAGCCAATTAGCTGCTCTACTCCATTCTGATGCTCAGCACCTACCAGCTGATGCCAAATGTCTCCTTCCAAGAGCCACCAAAAGCTAAGCCGCCGTAGCTGTCTGTATCTTTTCTTTTGCCTGCAACCATTACGCTGGCGGCTAGTGTAAACACTGTATCTTTTGACTTGGAGATTGGAGATGGCCTGGTGGAATGGAAGCTTTTCAGGAGTGGAGAAATCATGACGGCTAGCCTACAAAACTGATCAAATCACATGATGAACCTGATCCCCATTGACAGATCAGGCAGTTCGTGCAGGAGTAGGAACAATGGATTCTTTTCGAAGAACATTTCTTTGGATGGGTTTGTTACATGCTGATGTGTGTTTAAGGTAAACTGTTAAGAATGTGTTGATTTCCCTACCTATTACACTCAGACTCAAGAGTTATCTCACATGGAAGGAAGTGCACAAAATATTCCTACACTGAGTACCGACAACAATGTCCCTTAGGGGCCCATTCTATCAGGGCTGTGCCTAGGCATGGAAAGAGGCCCATGGGCCTTCTTTCAGCCTCATGTTTAGAGGATTTGATCCAAATAACCAACCCAGTGCAGATATATAACTATTGAATACGTGTACAGTCATGAGTTGTCAAGAAATTTGCTAAGCATGATTTGATTATTTCAACTTCAAGGACCTGGGGATTTCGATGATGAAGTAGTCTCTACTAGTAGATGAGTTGCTATTCCCAGAGACTCAGAGGAATTTAACAGGACCACGCCTCAGCAAGGACATTGCACAAAAACCCACGGGCGAGAAGCCACAGACCATCATCAGTACTGATGGAGTGATGGATTTTTTTTTCTTGTTTCATTAGGAAGAAAGAAGTTTGTTTATATAATATAAGTAGAATACCTTAGGACTAGCAACAAGACAAGAACACACAACCAAAAGAAGAGAGTTAACAAAACACCCCGCAACAAGACAGAACACATATCTTAGGGTTCTTGTTTGGGCAAAGGTAATCAAGGCCGAAAAAAAGCTACAGACTTTGATTCAGTGTTCTTGATCTTCTCTTCACATTGAAGGGTAAGTAGAAACCAAAAATCACGTTATTAGTAGTAGCTTTAACAACAACACAAAAAGAGGCCAACTTTTATTCAGGGTCTACAAACCTATTCAGCAGGACATATAAGCCGACTGATAAGATGAAGCTGCTGATGTTTTGAGAGAAAAAACAGTTGCAACGGCTGATAAGCTGCTGCTGAAGTGAACAGTGCCGTGCCCCAACATGAGCAGCTAGCTCTCTCTCCCATCAGATACACCGATGAAAGCCCTAGTTTGATTTTGGTTAATTAATGAAACCTTAGACTAATCTATTTGGTTAAGCATGTGTGTAGTCTTAGCATGGATGGTCCACTCAAGATGGAGCAAGGTGATAGATGGTGATGACCTCAAGTGCTCCAAGTGAGAAAGAGAAGAAGAGATGGAGGCAAATGGGCTCAAGGCAAAAGTATAACCTATAGGGCCATTTGCTTTCGGTACTCAAGACACCCATAGAGGGTGTGAGTACATTTAGGGTAGATAACCGTACTATTAAGAGGAGTGATCACGTGATGAAAATGGTTATCCAAGTGCCACTAGGTGTTTGACTTCATGCATTGCATTAGAACTTAATGAGCTAACCTTAACTCTTGCAAAATTTATTTGGAAAATGCTAACACACGTGCACAAGTGGTGAGACTCTTTGGTGTTGGCACATGAGAGCAAGGGTTAATGGGGTTTGGGTGTAAACCCCTCACGCCGAGCTTGTGCGGCGGGACTCGGCGATATTCGGAGCAAAAGGAGCTCTTCCAGGGGCATCGGACGCTCGGTCCCGAGGCGTCGGATGCGTCCGGTGACCCTGCGAAGACTTAGCATTTCTGGCGCGTGTACAGTTCGTGCATCGGAGTGTCCGACGCTTCAGAGTCGGCGCGTCTGGTGCAAAGTAGAATCCTGTCAGAACGCTTACTGTACGTTCATCAGACGCCGGGGCGTCCGATGCCCAGTCGACGGACGTGTCTGATGCGTCTAGGGAGGATTTGGAACCTCTCTGGACTGCGTTAGGTGGCTCGGCCAGCGTCCGGTAGTTTGCATCTGACGTAGGTTCTCGCACGCATGTTTTCAGCGCGTCGGACGCGTCCAGTGCTAGGCACCTGAGCGTCCGATGGTTCCTCAGTGCGCGGGTAACGGCTAAATTCAAACGAGGACACGTGGCGACGATCTGGCGCTCGGGGACAGGCGTCGGACACGTCCGATGCTAGGCATCTGAGCGTCCGATGGCCTCGAGTCAGCCCCACTTAGAACATAACGGTTCATTTGTTTGGTGGGTGGCTATATAAGCATGTTGGCCGGCTTGGGGAGCAACTCTTGCACATTTTGATCATTCTTGAGCACCCTAGAGCTGAGCCAACCTCCTCCCTCTCATCTTGCTTGATTGCTTGCATCCAAAGAGAGATTGGGAGAGATTCTAGTGCATTGCTTGTGAGTTATTGCATCTAGTGGCACTAGTGATCGTTCTCGCTGTGGGATTGCTTATTCTCTTGGTGGTTGCCACCACCTAGATGGTTGGAGCAGCGGAGAAGAGGTGTGAGCAAGCCGGTGATTGTTCTTGGCCTCACTTCGGTGGATTGTGAGGGGTTCTTGGCCTTTCTCCGTGGAGATTGCAAAAAGTACTCTAGTGGAATGTGCGTGTCATTTAACTTCTAGCCATGGTAGGTTTTTGTGGCGCCTTTGAGAGGCTCGGTGTGTAATACCGATTAGCCACCAAACCACATGGTCAAGGGGGACACAACGAGGACTAGCGTGTTTGGCAAGCACGTGAACCTCGGGGATAAATTGGAGTCTCCATCATTCTTGTGTGGATTGATCCTTCGAGATCATATTGGTATTCTTGTTGATTGGCTCTTCATATTGCTATTGATCAAATCAACAAGACGGTGATTGGCTACATCCACAAGGCACGGTTTGCATGCGTCAATCCACTCTTTACTTTGTGCAAGTAGCATTTTAGGGTGTGTAGAGTAATTTGATTGTTAAGGACATTACTTTTAGTGTGCTCTAGAATATTAGGTTGCTAGTTGATTGGTTAGGAGGCTTGCAAACCCCCCTCTCTAGTAGGCTAGCGCAAAATTCGCTTGAGCACCATTTTTATTACTAACCGGTTCATCTAGTGTATTTGTAGAAAATTTAATTAGGCTATTCACCCCCCTCTAGCCAATTGAACCTTTCAACCGAGCAATGCAAATTGCAAACACTGATAGCTACTATAGTATATGTAAAATGAAAAGAATTGCCTTATACTCAGACTTAAACAAGAGAGCAAGACTATCCAGCTGCAAGAGTAGCCTCCTGATCTCTCTCCCTGCTACCAAACTTAGGCTTTTATCTTCAAACAGCACTCGGTCTTCGCCATGGGGACGAGGAAGGCCAGCTTGTCGGCACAGTGCATAGGGGTGTCGACGACGGCCTCCATGCCGCGGCTCGCATTGTGCAGAGATAGCACCGCTCTTGGTGACGATTGTGACGCCATGGCTGTTGACACCTCTTAATGTTATCTCTAGAAACGGCGCCAAAAATGCATAAGCGGAGCACCGCCACTAGAATGCCAAGTTGTCATCCCCAGCATAACACCAAGGGGTGTGGTATTAAATCATGCCACCATTTAGAATATAGAAATAGTATCCGCAAGCGCACAGATCAAATACCATTGTAGCATTTTACCCGGAGTATTACAGGTTGTCATTTATATTTTCCCAAAGGAAGGTCTATATGGCTCTCGTGTAAAGGTAGCGTGTTAACCTAGAGTGTAATGGATAGGCATAACCATGTCCTCACTACTCAATGCAGGGGTAAGTCACAAGATAAATGATAAGATAAGTATATAATCATCAGCATAAATAGATAGAAACTCCTAGCTATATCATTAGGGTTACTAGTAGAACATCAAGAGATATTCCTAGGTTATTCCTAGCTACATGTCAATGCATATTATGGTTAGTGCAATACACTTAGTAGTCATAGCTAAGGTTAGCATTATATCTATTCATAGTGGACATACTAGAGAAGTTTGAGAATATAGCACACCCTTTCTTCGTACAAAAGCCCTACTGTGCCTATAAACGGGGTTTGGACTACATAGGACTCAACAGGATTGTCACACCCGCGATCTACCAAGCCCGGCCTATAGGGTGCATTCACAGATAAACAACGTATAAGCACCATGCTTACACAATATTTACCACTCACCCAACGATCAATTAGATGAGCGCTATACGAACCTATGGATAAGTATAATGTCAATCTAGCTATACTAAGTATATAACCACAACTAAGTATATAACCACAATAGACAAAGAACAATATAACTATGAATATAAGTAGATAAGTATTCATCAATTTAATTGTAGTAATCATATAATTATACAATGAAAGAGAACAAAGGCGAGAGGAGGTAAGAACTATACCAAATCCAAGCTCTTGATGGCTCCAGAATCCAAGCCTGCGCTTGCCTCCCTCTAGTTCTAAGTAGCTATCTAGGCCCTAGCTAAGGAGCTCTGATCAGGGTTTCTGGCTGATGATCGGACTTCGAATGAGAAATGAATGAATGTGCCTCCTCCCCCGAGGGGGGGGGGTCCTGCCCTGCTTTTATAGCCCTGGACGATGATCGTGAGCCATCGGATGAAACCGACTTTAACAGGCGGCTAGGATTGATCCTCAAAGGCGGTGGAGTAAACCGGGCGAACCGGGCCACGACCGGGCCCCAGGCCGAGCCGGCCGGTCTGGGGGGGGACCGGCCGGCGGTCCCTGGTGGCCGCTGGCCCCCCCGGCTCGGCGTGGTGCCTTCTCGTCTCTTCTATAATATTCTGTGTTGCCGCGGTTAATACGTTTTTCCCGTTCTATGTTCCGATAAGCTCTCGCGGTTGCGTCTTTTCCAGTTTACGCTTGTAGAAACAGTGAAACACCAAAACTCATAGAATTCTGTCAGTGTAAACCCTATATCTATTTCGGTGATCACAATTGCATCCTTTTCATGGCTAGTTGACGGTTGGTTTCGTACAATAACGACCGTCAACAATGGCCGTCTCCTTGTCGTCATCCTCTCCGATCATGTCGAGGTTCCTCAGGAGCCTAGCACGCCTGGCCACCATCGATGGTATCTTCGATGGCGCCACCACCATTGTGACTTGGCCGACGAGCTGATGATGAGCCAGGTATGGTATGTAAGCCTAAGATTGCAGGGGAGAGAGAAGGGAGGGAGAAGAGGGCTGAAGAAGAGAGTGTGTGCTCAAGGGGCATTTGTGTGTTGCTTAAACTTAAGTATTGCTTGTGTTGGTGTCTTGCTCCCAAGCAGTTGTCTTTAGGGATTTTTGACGGTGGATAGCGTCAACTTTTAATAGATCAATAGACATGAGAAATACATAAATATCTAAAAGGCTAAGGTTTTATCTAATAATTTTTATGAGTTTTGGTGATTTATTAATTTTCAGGGACTAATCTAGAAAACAGGGAAAAAGGGGCTTAACTATCAAAATACCTCACGGAATTATCCGCAACTCAGGAATACTCCACCGAACTCCAGAAAGTTCCAGAAGACATCGGAGCGAACGGAAGGCGAAGCCACCACCAGGTGGGGCCGGCCGGCCGGCCGGGCACCCCTCTGTGGGGCCCGTTTGTCATCCTCCGCGAAGTCGGTTTGATCCACCCCCTTTGAGGATCAATCTCAGCCCTACGTGAAGTCGGTTTGATCCAACGGATGACGTGCATCCCATCGGGCTATAAATATAGGGCCAGACCCCTAGGAAACCCTAATTTATTTAATACCTCATTCAAGTCATTCAAGGTTGAGCCGGTTGATGATCAAGTCATCCAGAGTCTAAAGTTCTAGTTTCTCATAGCCTTCTAGTTTATAGTTTAGCATAGTTAGATCTAGTTTAGAGGGAGTCAAGATACATCAATCGATCTTGGATTCTGAAAGTTGTCAAGAAGAGAAGAGTTCGGTATACTTCTATGCTCTCTTCTTTCTTATTGTATTATCTGCGTTTGTATGATATTTACTAGCAATATTTGTCTTCATCTTAGTTTAATTATTATGTTCATTGTCTACTTCAATACATCTATGTAGGCATGGAGCCTAGATGCTTTGCTTATCTGCGGATATCCCCAGTTGTGCCGGGTCATGAGGTAGATCGTGGATATGACAGATCCATTGAGTCCTTTGTAGGCCTTTCCCCGTACGGTGATTTGGTAGAGTGGGATTGTCAGGTTAAGAGTATATTCGTATATATGAGGTTCCTATACTTAGCTTTTTCTGTTCATTGCTCTGATATGTTTAGAAATCATAGTAGTATTACTTAACGATGATTATTAGATGTACTTGCACTAGTTGACGTAGCTTTGATATGTAGTTAAATACTTAAGAGTTATTTCTCTATTAATTGGATCGAGATGATGTTGACATGATTAAATTGCTATGATGGATTAGTATTATTAGTGATGACTGATTGAAGGCTTATTATCATGTTTATATTATTTATCTTGTGACTTATCCCCTGTTATGAGTAGAGTATATGATATTGGTTATATCTCTTATTCAATGCATATACGTGTTATCAATACTATAAATTATTAGTTTAGCAATGCCTTCCCAATAGTAGAATATAAATGACAACCTAGTAATAATCTAGGTAAAATGCTACAATGGTATAATTATCTGTCCGCTTGCAGAATCATTCTTAGTTTATATTTATCTTTATTTATTTCTGCTTAGTTATATAAAATAATAGATTTAGTATCAATAATTATTCCCAGTTATATAATTAGGGATGACAACTAAACTTAACAATGGTTTGGGTTAAATCTGGTTCTTTGGTTTGATTTTACTTTTGGGCCGTATTGGTTTGGGTTGAAACAGACTAAGAAGATTGATGGGCTGGTTTGGTTTGGGCCCTATTAAAGTGGGCTGATCTGGTTTGGCTATAAGTAATAGAGTTTACAATGAGTTTTATTCTATCTATTTATTTTTTGTTTTTGCTTATGGCTAAATATAAATAATAGCATGTGGTGCCGGTGAATTGGTGGGTTTGAAATGTATTTTAATGGATTGAGCGCACAAGTGGTTTGGTTTGGTGTGGATGATTAAAGTCATGGTCTAATTTGGTTTGGATTTAACTTTCACATATACCTGCTTTGGATTGGTGTGGGTCACCCGGGCACGATTTACACGGAACCGAGAACCGAACCGAATTTACCACGGAACCGAACCGATACCGAATCGAAACAAAAAAATTCGGTTCCGTTCGGTTCAATTCTCAGAAACTGAATTACCGAGGTAAATATCAAAACCGAACCGAATTTCCGGTATTACCGAACTTACCAAATTTACTTGAAATGTGATAAGTTTGAGTGTTGTTATATTATTAATTGTACTATTATAGATTATTATATTATATATTTTTGGCACTCATACCTATAATCTTGTGGACTTTTATATGTATATATATTTTGCACTATTATTATCTATGAAATCATGTCAAAATTAGTTTTTTGAACCTGCTATTGCATCAGTTCGGTACTGTTTGGTAAATACCGAAACCGAACCGAATTTACCGATACCGAATTTCGTCGGTACCGAATTTTTTTAGGAACCGATCGGTACTAGTTTTTGAGGGACCGAATTTTGCACGGGTATCGAGTATCGAACCGAATACCGAACCGAGTACTGAACGCCCGGGGTGAGGTGTTGGTTTGGTTTGGATCGCAGCCCACCTGTCAGCTTGACAACCTAGTTCTATGCTTAGAAGTAAAGGTAAGAGACATGTGACTAGTTGCTAATGACAAGTTAATCAGTACTATACATCTTATAGTGTTGTTCTAATAACACTATGAAGATATCAATAGAGGTTTATATAGCCCTCAGCTCCATGAACATCTCGCATACAAGTTGAAACAAATTGATCTATGTGATGAATGCATCACTGGTCCTGAAGGCGGGGTCCTTAATTTGCAGAGAATGAATGAGCCGAAAGCGTAGGATGGGAATGGACAATGACCATAAATCAGAAGACGGCCATACAAGTCGACATAAAATCCAGGGGTTATATATGTAGTCATATCATCCGTACTGTTGTCATCGTGCACGGTGATATTGTGAGAGAGCTCTTGAAGCCGTGCAAGTGTACGAGTGAGGGAAAAATGGAATTTTTCTTTTTAGTGTCCCTTTGAATAACAAATAACAATAAGTAGTAGTGAAAAACAGTAGGAGTTGGCTAGAGTAGCATTTTTTAAAGAATCTTGTATCTGGATCGATGAATCCTCTAGCTTTATTTTAGAAACTTTGATGAATGATGTAAACTATGTTTACAAATCAATAAGGTGCGTTAGAAGGCTTCCCTAAAACTAAAGTGCATACTTTTTCTTGTATATATTATTGTAGAAAAAATTGCAAAGAGATGGAGGTTTATAAATGAAGGACAATAGCTAAAGAAGCCTTATAAACAAGTACTACTAGAAAAATATATGAACGCCGCACACTTTTTATGACTATAAACAATTTAAATATTAAATATCATGGCCAAAATTATTTGTAACTCTTTTCTGGCCGCGCTATATACTGTGTAGTATGACAAAATTACTCAGTCGTGACCCCCTGCCACATGTATTAGCGTCACACGATGTTCTATATATATTGGAGTGCGTGAAAGATCTGGTATGGAGAGCTCATGCTACTCCCGTTGGTACTGTGCCACTCATTCATGTGGTGAAAAAATTTTGTGTGTCACATCGGATGTTCTATAAGATGTTGAAAGGATTTTTGGATACTAATAAAAAATAAATTATACAACTTGTAAGAAAACAACGAGACAAAATTTTTAAGTATAATAATCCATCATTAGTAAATGTTTACACCATATTGTCAAATTATAGAATATATAATTAGGCTTAAAAGATTCGTCTCACAAAATTAATTATCGCAATCTATGCAATTAGTTATTTTTTAGACTACATTTAATACTCTATATGTGCTTAAACATCGATTTGATAGGTGAAAATATTTTGCGAAATGAAACAGTACATTAAATATTCCGAACCGGCAGACAAAGCAAAGCTAATAACCATGCATGCAGCTTCTTCAGTTCACTAAGCACAAATACCGAGCTGCGAGGCGAAGCAAAGCTACCCAGCAAGCACTTGCCCCACGCACGTACGGCCGGCCTCTATATAAGGCACGCATGCATCACCAGAGCAAGCACTTGTTGTTGTAGGTAGCACTACTAATAACGGTGACAGCAACTAGATGGCGGCGATGTTGAGCCCCTACACCCTCCTGAGCCGCGCGCCGGTGCCGGCGTCTGCGCCGGGAAAATTGTTGTCTCCCACCGCCGCACTGCAGCTCGGCAAACAGCCGGCGGCGGCCGCACTGCAGCTCCGCAAACATCCGGCGGCGGCCGCCGCCTCAGCAGTGGCTCTTCCTTGGTCCCGGCCGTCCCGCAGGGCTTCGCTCTTCACGTGCCATGCTGCTGACAAGTTCAACTACGGCGACCTCCAACCCAGCGGTATATAAAGCCAATCGACCAATCGAATTGAACTTCATTTACAGGAGAGTAGTACACATATATACAACTAACTTGCATAATGCTACTTGATTTTGCAAAATAAAATTGAACGTGGAGAAAAGTCCTGGAGACTGGATCCACATTATTTGTTTTCGAGGCAACACCAGCAGAAGAAAAAGGGGTGGAGGCGTCGAGGAAGCCTTCGACATTGCTGGCGGGCGAGAACTGGAGCATGATGGGAGACAGGGACGTGATCATCCTCAAGCTCAGGGTGGGAGATCCGCCGCCCCAGGAGAAAGCTGCAGAGTGGGTTAGAACGGCGCCGGGCCAGGCGGGTCTGCTCATCAAGTACAATGGCAGCCCCGGCGACGATCACCCGGCGAGCTTGCTGGACAAAACTTTGGCGATGCCCCGCGGCTACGACGCTAGCAGGGTGAAGCTCAAGTGGTTTGAAGAATGGCTGCTTGTTATTATCGCCAAGCCTAAGCATAGTCCCAAAAATATCGACGGCTGAGATCATATCATGCATCGATCGATCAGTAGATATGGATGGATGGATAGATCGATGTGCTACCTTACCATCTCAGCAGCTGCTTTTAATTTATTTCTACCGTCTGTTATGTGTGCTAATAACAATACAATAATAGTGTGTGTGCGTACAAGCTAGCAAACGGTAAGCCTGTATACGGTATTTGACTAACCTTGGTTCCCCCCCCCCCCCCCCCCCCCCCCAAAAAAAAAAAAGACAACCAATAACCTTGTACTCTGATGATGCTTTGTCTAATAATATTATACATCTACTATGCCTACTACTCCGTTCTAAAATAGATGACACTTTTGACTTTTAGATATTATGTTTGCCCATCTGTCTTATTTATCATTTTTTTGCAAATAATAAAATAAACAAGTCCTTATTAAAACATTTATAATGATAAAATAAGTTATGAAAAAATTTTTTTTTGAATAATTAGAACAGTCAAATGAGATGTCTAAAAGTAAAAAACGTCATATTTTAGAACGGAAGGAGTATTACATCTTTGTGATTCAATTCGATTTTTTAAATATTATATGCAGCAATTGCACAGTTAAATAACGAATATAGTTGACTTACGACAAATGGTACATCGTTGTGATTCAATTTGATGTTCCTATAACAAATTGAATGAAAGCATGATATCCTGGGAGGAGCCTCCCCGTAAGTCTTATTACTACGTGCAATAAAAAAAGATAAAATCCTAAAAATAATTACAACAATCATCACTACGGATTCCTCTACTTTGACGAGTGTTTAGGGGCACTCGGCAAAGCCTTAATTACACTTTCGGCAAAGACTTTACCGAGTGTCACACTCGGCAAAGCCTAAATTGCACTCGGCAAAGGTTTTGCCGAGTGTAACACTCAATAAAGCCCAAATTGCACTCAGCAAAGACTTTGCAAAGTGTCACAATCGGCAAAGGCTTTGCCGGCGTCACGCTTCGGCAAAGACCACACGACAACAATTTGATCGGCGAGCCGTCTTTACCGACCTTTCGACACTTGACAAAGATGAAAATAAAAACGTGAAAATAATAGCAAAAATTATTTAAACTGGGGGAGGGCCCCAATGGACAGCGCCCCTTTGTCTCTCTGTCGTCGTAAGTCGTGGCAATTGGGGCAAAATTTGTGGCTACGCGGCCGGTGTGATTCGAACTCACGACCACTCCCTCGCATGGAGCCTCCAGTACCATTGCTACACACTCATATGTGTTTATGTTCAGTTTTTATTCCCCAAATATTATACTAAGCCGAATGAAATTACTTGTTAAGGCCTAAATAAATTTAAATTAAAAACTTATCAACTACAAAGTTTTATAACTTTTCAATATCTATAATTTTTATTTAATGAGTTACCTCATCCGAGGTCATTTATAAAATTTTAATTTTAAATTTGGGCGCTTTTTAGATGCGGTTTTTACATGACAAGATGAATTCAAAAAAGTTACCAACTACAAAGTTTCATAAAGTTTTGAGATCTACAATTCTTATTTTAATTGATTTTCCATCTGAGATCATTTGAAAAAAAATTCAAATTTCAAATTTGAGAAATTCATCCGTACTTTTCATTTGCAAAATTAATTCAAATTAAAAAGTATTCAACTACAAAAGCTGTATAATTTCTCAAGACCATATTTTTTATTTTGTTTATTTGGTTATTCGATATAGTGGTAGAAACATTGCTCATAAATCTTATATCTCTCTTTTTGTAGTTTAAGTAAACTACTTAAAGAGATATGTAAAATTTATGAATAAATTTAATATTAATTTGTAAAATGAAGAAATGGCCAAAATAAAAATTCTAGATCTTAAAAAGTTATACATCTTTATAGTGAAAATATTTTTATTTACATTAATTTACTGCTTTCGAAAATATATTTTGAAAATTGTCTTTGCCGAGCATAAAAAAAAACACTCGGCAAAGACCTTCTTTGCCGAGTGTTTTTTGCACTTGGAAAAGAAGCGCCTTTATCGAGTTTTTTTACCGAGTATTTTTTATTTGGTGCTCGACAAAGAACTCCTTTGCCGAGTGCCCGAAAAAAACACTCGGCAAATCTCTTGGCGCTTGGCAAAAAGCCGAAATCCGGTAGTGTATAAACATTTGGGCTTTCGTTGTAAAACATTACCAAATCACATTAATAATAGCAGTCATGTGATATCTCTTTTGTTTTACAAAATTACCCACGTATGTCACTGTAAAAACACATATATTACCCCACTCAATTTGCATCAAAATTATCCATTTCTCCGTACGCAACCAATTGACATGTTTTCAGTTTTTACTCATCGTCATCATCCATGCACTTGGTGATGGCCTCCAACACCGCTTGCCGAACCATTTGCTCGTCCCACGCTTCCGCCCTGCTGCTGGCCGCCGGCCTGACCGCCGGCCGGACCCGAGCGCCTGGAAGCGGAATGCGGTGTCGTCGGCGTCGAGGACGTCGAGACCGGATCCTCCAAGGCCTCCAGCACGAACAGCATCAGCAGCCCAGGCCGGCTCCTCTCCGTGGACACGTTGATCCGGAAACCTCCCCTGCTGCTGCTACTATCCAGTTCCACTGATGAGACGCTCACCTGTGCAAACATATGACACATTATGCATGCATGTAATTGGACCGAGATGCAATTCTCTATCTACCACTAAAACATACCTAGAGGACCCGTCTACCGAGCTGTGGTGAAGCCTCGCCACGAAAAGTTACTGCCTAGCGTGAAGCTCGCCCGAAAAAAATTCGGAAACTCAATGCAACAACTATGAGTTGCAGCGCACGTTATCCCCACCGTCTATCACCCCTCGCTCGCCACGCCATCCAGTGCCATCTGTTGCCCCTCGTTGACCGTGCCCACTTCATTTACCTTTCAATTTCTCGTCTTCTCGTGGACTAGTATCTCTTCTCGTCTCCTGTACTTCTTTCTCCCCCATTCTCCTCCACGGCTCCACCATGTCCAACACTGCTTTTTAGCCAGATTCAAAATAAAAGATACTTTTTAGCCCAATCTTCTTTCTCTCCTCTCTTCTCTCAGCTTACATCATGGTTGTGTTTACTTGGACTCATTAATGTTTGTTTTGACGCTCCGCAAGATGTTAGTGAATTGTAGCATCACATGCTTACTGTAGCCAGGTTCAAAATGTTTAATGTTTGTTTTCACAAATTTTTCACAGACTATAGATTTTCAGTCTAATACTATAATCGCTTCCACTGCACATCTTTATGTCACATGTGTGCCACTATATTTATATTCCTTGCACCCTAAAAAAGGTCATTTTCAATTTTGCGATAACTCAAAATATTTGAATTTTGACTAATTCACTTTTAGTTTTCTGTTTAGGGCTTAGGGTTTAGCCATCTGTTTAAATGTATGTTGAACCATGCACCATGTTAGCCTACCGAATATTATTTGTATGGAACATAATTTCTATATTTTTCTAGCCGATCTGTTTCTTAATAAAAAATCCTTATTTTAGCCTGCCATTGAATTGCATGTTTCGTTCAAACAAGCAAATTTGATAGATATATTCAAGGAAGGATGGAAAGAAAAAAAAATGAAGAATTGCATTTAAATGAAGTGACATTTTCTAAGATTGAAGTTCTAGATCGTTAATTTCAGGACAAAGCTAGCTAGGAGGCATACTAAATTAGAAGAATTGTGATGAGAATCAAAACTAAAAATTATGAATAAAGTAGCGAAAACAACCGAAACTATAAATGTGGATCTAGAGAGACGAGCGCACCTGACAACTCGAGCAATGAAACAGAGTTCGAACAAGAAAGAAGAGTGCTCATGAATGTAGAGAGAAATTAAATCACGGTGAGGAGAGAAGCCGAGGGTGGGATAGTAGAGAAGAAAAATGTAAGCGGCACAGATTTAGCGGCACGAGCATGTTGTTGGCGTCGTCGGTGCCGAGCTCGAAGAACGAGCAGAGTCGTGGGTGGCGGAAACGGGAGCGGGTGTCGAGCGGAGTGGCGGAGCTAGGGGTTTGGGGATAGGGAGAGAGAGGGGCAGCGATGGAAGGACTAGCAGTAGGCCGACAGCTGAGAAAGAGGGGCTCAAGGAACATAAACGTAGGCTGCTGCGGGATGGAGAGAGAGGGATCCATGGAGGAAGATGGTTGGCGACGGAGCTGCATCACCGCCGGAGAGATGGAAGAGGGAAAAATGCCGTGTAAAAAGAAGGGCCGGGAGGCCAGCAACAGTAAAAAAATATCGATAAGAAGAGATGAGATGCAGCGGAGATGGCAACTGTAGCATATCGCGAGAAAACGGATCCAAATCTCACGTGAGAAATAGGTTTGACTGGCACCAATCTTGACACGAGTTAGACCGTTGGATAACATGTGGTGCAACACATGGTTGTTGAAAACACCTATTGAAAAAAATTCCCCGCTCAGCCTGGTCAGGCGGATTCAAAAATCACGGCACCCCTCGACGGCTCCACCTTCCTTGCCTCACCCTCTCGCCTCTAAATCGCGCCACCGTCTCGGATTCAAAAAGCCTGTCCCCACAGCAACATGGCTGGACGAGCCACCGCGCCACCGTCGTCGGACGAGCCGCCACCGGATATGCACTGGTGCCTTGACGCCGCCGCGCCGCCGCCGTCGGACTTGCCGCCCCCGGACGCGCCGTAAGCGCGGCCTCCTCGCCGGACGCTCCGCCATGCGCTGCCTCCTCCACGGACCCCTGCACCCACAACCGTGCAGCCGCCGGACGACCTTGCTCGTTCCTCGGACTCGCCCAGCTCGGCGCTCCGCCGCCAACCGCGCCCGCGCGCCCCTGCGCCAAGGCTCGCGCTATCCCTGCCCCAGCCAGTGCGGCGATGCCTGACCGTGGACGCCGGAGCCTAGCCAGCCCCCGCCCGTGAAGCATCTAGGGGCAGCCAGCGAGGAGCCACACCCCATCGAGCAGCAACAGCAGGAGCTAAGTGCACCTCGTACACCTAGCTCGCCCTCGCGCTCTGCAACTGCTCCGAGGACTACGTCGCGGCGGACCCCAACTTCAACATCTCCTACATCGTCGTTCGTTGCTGCCACCTGGTGTGCCAACCCCTTCCTGCTGTGCGAAACCGATAACCCAACCCTAACTTAAGCTAATCGATTATTTGTATTCAGATCTGATCCAATTACATTTGTGTACTCTGCCTGCTAATTTCGATTCCTTTTTAAAGATTAAAGAAGAGTAAGATCGGAGTTATCTCTGTTTTTTTATTACTTTTGTTGTACTTCTATTCAGTTGCAGGTTTTAACATTCCACCCACACCTTATGATTTAGCATCCAGTGAGATGTGACACATAAATTAAACAGCAAAGAAAATGAATAGTTTTCATTTGTTTTGCTATGATGGTGGATCATCGTGCAGTAATATGGATGAATGAGTTGGGGGTCTGACTACTAGGTTATGCATCTTATGGGATTTGACTCTCTTTTCCAGTGAACTAAGATCCATGAGGTTAAGAAGTAAACAGTAGTATCATAGCAAGAATTGTCCTCGTGCAATTGAATAAGATGCAGTATAATAAAGGGTGGTGGGGGTGTTGGGGCAATCGAAATAGGTTAGAGCACTGAAGTGATCCAGTGAGAGATCACAACTCAACTTTTATTTCTGCAGAATTTTGGAAGCAGAAGTGAGAACAGAGCAAACTAGATTTGGTTGTCATTCCATCTTGCATCTTCAATTGTCCACAACATCTGATGTATCTGCCCATTTTCCCCTTGGATGCAGGCAATGATCGGGATCAACTTCCTATCCAAGACGATTTACCTTGAAGACTTTGCCTTCATCTAATCTGAACTCAGTTTTTGCTGGTCCAGCGGGAGGGATATTGTCCTAACTATTCCTAAAGTGGATAATGGTATATCATTTGCTTGTTACCTGGTATATCTGTTGCACTGTGATCCAGTGTTTGCCCAATGGAAATTAGATTTTTTTTTTGGGAAATGGGATAGTAGGAAAAATAGTGCCACTGCCTGTGAGAATATTTACTTACTTTAATTTTTGTCACAACTGTTTAGCTAAAAAAATTTATTTAGGCACGTCTACCTCTACCTTCTCTATTATTCTTGGGGAATTCCTCTGTGTCTATGTCATTCCAACTAGCTTTAAAAGAGAGTTTTTAAGCGTGATCACTGAAAGAAAGTGCGTTTTCAATACAGAAATGTCATCATGGAATCACAGTGACAATCTGAGGCGGCATGAGGAGCAGTTGCAGGATAGTTAAGTCAAGGGATAGCAACCACAGATTCATAGTTGATTATTATTGACCCTATCTATTTACCTTTAGAGGTTACCTGGGTAGGATTGAACCATTACTACAAAGCTTAACCCTTGGTTCTTCTCTGTTTAGCATGTATGGCCAAACTTTGAAACTGACTGCAAGTCCAATTTGGTTCTTCTGAATGTCGTTGCCACGAAAAGTGTCCATGAACTACAGGATATGTGCTCCTATCTGTACCCAACTTGTTTCTATCAGTTATGTCAGGAAAATGATAACCTTTTTAGACGAGATTCTCTCTTTGTCGTTTTTATTAGCTAACATTGCTGATTTATGGTTTCCCATGATATGTTCTTCTTTGGCAGGACCATCATCCTTGAGGATTATCATCATCTAATTGAAAAGCTTCCTCAGTTCGATAGGGAATGTTGCACTGTCTATGCACGGGGAGCCAATGCCAAGGATTTCTTTGAGGTCACTCATGATGATTTTTCCATGTTAATCACCCTGTTTATGTTAGGTATGGAACAAAAATTATCTCCCTACGATTCTTATCATATAAAATTGGTTTCATATGGGTAAACATCAAGATAAATAATATGGTATTGAATATGTTCATCTCGGTCTGCCATGCATTGATTCTAATGTTGGGCAATGATGTTCACATACTAACTCAGGTCTCCTTGTTCTTGTAGGATGCCATTAATATCATAACTATTTAACTAAGGTATTAGTTAGTTATATGTTGATAAATGGCTGCTGACTATATTTTACTTGCCTCTTGTGTTATACATCTAATAAGCACTTTCATTTATGCAGTTAGGTGTGGCTCTAGGTCCCGGGCCTGCGTCCAGTCCATGATATGCCCTGTATCTTGGTGTTGTATATGCAATGGAAATAAGCTGCTAATCTAGCTCCAAATCAACTCAAACTTCAGCTCATATCATTGTACACTATCCCAGCTCTGGCATGCATTTGTTCTTGGATCTGCCCCTGTGTCCAGGCCCATAATTTTGTGATTTAGAGCCTTGGTTAGTAGCTTGGATCGTGAACAGTCGGTCAATTCTTTAATAATGATCAATGAGTATTCTACTTTTTTTCTATTTAGTTATAACTGTGTGTTGCCTCTTGAGTAATAATGATTTGAAAGCACAATCATTCTAGCCACATATATATTAATGAACTAAAGTGCTCTAGAGGACTAATACATGTCTAGCAATAGCATTTATATTCATGGACCAAAGTAGGTGCATAGAAATGATTTGAGCTTTTGTAATGTAATCACATAATCTAATAATCTATGATTATGACATTTTTTGTTCTGAGTTTGGTAATTACATTGCTTTTTTTATCTTTATAAGTCCCTAGCAAAGCACGGGCACTCGCCTAGTGTTTTAACATGCATGCATGATGTATACTTGTTGCTTGCAAAATTGCCTCCGCAATACTTACCGTTGCTGGCATAGTGGCATCATGGCACTTCCAGAACCAGGACTACTACTAGCGTCAGCTTGTGATGATGAGACTGCTCCCGCTGCAGCTGAAGCTGCTTCTTAACTTGTCCTTGAGCGGCTCTCAAAAAAAAAAAAAAATTGTCCTTGAGCTCCTTGATGTATTTCGACGCGTCTACAAGGATTGACGTCCTGTTTGCCTGCATTTCTCATCTCATCTAAAAAAGACTCTGTAGCATGTTTTTGATTTGCTACATTCAATATAGCTAATCTTCGATAAATACTGACCAGAAAATACTAAACCATGTTCAATATTATTCAGTAGTTTGCGTCGAGTAGTTGTTAGTACTACAAACAGTAAATAATATTGACACACAAATACTTTTCAGTATTAGTCGGTTTTTGGCGTTAGTATTCGTTAGTACTGCCAAATCTTGAGTAATCTTGATAAACAAATCTTGAACAGTACTTGAATTTTGTTCAGTATTAGTCAATATTAGGTACTGCATGTAAAATAGCACGTGTAGGGAGAGTATACTTTGTAGCTGGCTACATAATAAATTATTCTACAGTCACTTCTATTTATAATAATTTTTATACCAATTTACGACAATGTGAATGTATATTTACAATGGTTGAGTTACTATAATATATGGGGCTATTTACCATAAGGATTATAGTAAACCATTTAGTAAGGTGTTACTATTGTTTCATAAATCAGTATCTCTACAAATAAAAAGAACAAGAGTCTGAGATTTACCTTCGTACGGTCGATTCCTGGCCGGCCGTCGTTCTGCCTCGTGTGGTAAACCTGCAGCCTCCTCGGAAGGAAACGCCCGTGCGTGCGATCCTTGCTCGCCCGCGCTCATGCGGTGGACCCGGTGCATGCGATCTTCCCGCGCCCCACCTGAGATTTGCATGATGCTAAATTACCGCTGATCTCGCTTACCTTCCCTATCCAATTATCTCTTGCCTTCTATCGATCATAGATTTACTTTATTACTTCTAAAGTATGGACAGTTTTTCCGTGCAAAATTATCTTCGCTACGTCGGCAACATGCGGCCGGTTTCCCTTTCTTCCTTGCGTTAATTCCTTTCCTTCCATGCGTCTTTGCTTTCCATCCGTACGTGCCCAGGAATCACGCAATCAGCCCATCGTGCATCCATGCAGTCTTCCTTCGAAAGAGCACCCCACCCCTCCCCGAGATCCACATATATCGACGTGAACCGGTCTGCTTTGTGATCGTGCGATCCATGCCGCCGCACCGCGGACTACCCGTTGTGAGGAGCCGCGCCCGTCACCGTCCCTCGTACCCGCCTGACGCCGCCATGCGAGTTCACCGCATGCCCGCACCCTCACGCTGAACCACTTCATCGACGGCTGCTGCGCGCCCGTCAGCGTGCCTCGTATCCACCGGCGCGGACGCGCCACCGACTTCACTACCCCTCGCTCCTAAACCACTTCGCCGACACTCGCGCCACGCCCGAAGCTCACACCACCGTCTACAAAAACAGCAGGCGACAACACTGCTTCTCCTCCTCGTGCTCTGCGGTGCGTCCTCGAGATTTTTTACTCGTTTCCTTTCCGTGCTTTGCGTTTTCTCAAGTTCGGGTTGTAATGCCGGGGAGAATTCTGGTGCGGATTGCGTTCTTCCGGTGGGGTCTCCAGGGAGGAGCAGCGGGCATGGCGTGCGTGTCAAGTTCCCACTAATCTTGTGTGGGGCAGGATATAGTTTCGCCTTTTGCTCCATGGAGTTGTTGCTCTCGCAATTCGTTCGAGCGCATCTGTATTATGCCTCAGGCTTGTCCGCATGCCGGAATGGCTGAAGTCATTCTAATACGTCTGAATGGCTTTGAACTGTATTATCATTTTTTTTGTATGTACAGACAAGTCTGCCACTTCGTTACTGGGAATGGTTTTGAACTGCTAGGGAAATTTCACTTTATTATGTTTGGTTTAGGCAATGATCTCATTGAAAGAGCTAATATTAGTGTGGTCATCTATGAATCATTAGATAACTCAGCATAGTAGATAGCGAATCATTAGAAACCACAGCACTGTACATATAGCTAACAAAACGACCATATACAATTTTTTGATTCACACAAGCTAACTCAGTTTTCTGTGTTGCTCTCATTGTTGAGATTCTTTTTCTAAAATTTATCACATAGCTACGCTCAATATTTTGATGTGCATTTTAACATATACAGGGGCAGTGTGGTTGAACTATCAGTTACTGTCAATGCCATTCCACTCAGAAAACAGGGCATCTGTCGGTGTTTAGCCACCGATAGCCTGCCACGGGGTTCCCGTAGCAGTTGATTCAGATCTCGGCGAATAACTGGAACTCGGCGGTTTCACGCAAGAGACACACGGTTTATCCTGGTTCAAGCCCTCGTCGTCGAGTAAAAGCTCTACTCCAGTCGGCCTTGGCCTTTTGCGTTGGATTGATGTGTGATTGTGTGTTGTTCGTCTGTTACAAAAGAGGGTGCTCTGGCTCCTTTTTATGAGAGGAGAGGAGCCAGAGCTGCGGTTTCTAATCCTAGTCGGACTTGTAGGAAGAGTTCCGCTCCTATTACAGAAGTTATTTTCTATTTGTCTAACTAGGATGATCTGTTATCTACTCGGATCCAGCCTTCTTGCTTTTGTCCTGACGGGAGCCGTGCTGGTGAATAGCCGTCTACGTCCCGTATCGACAAGCCCCCGAGCATTTCGAAGTAGAACTCGGGGAACGTCTTGTCTCTTGAGTGATGCTTTGAAATGATCTAGCTGAAGACTTCTTTTCCTTATGTTGTGCGCCGTAGGTGCACTCATTGAGTGTAGCCCCCGAGCCTCTTGCTACTTATTTATAAATAGCCAGAGGGTCTTGAGAGAAAGAAAAAAAGTTGAGGGTGTATGCCCCCTGTAGCCCTCGAGCCTTTCGCGAGTTGTTTTTGGTCAAAAAAGAAATCAGGCGATGGCTTTTAGTCTGTTCGGTATTGTAAGTGCGTTTCCTTAAAGCGTAGTCCCCGAGCTCTTCGAGTTCGTGTAAGAACTGGACGAAGGCTCGTGACTTGTTTTTAGCCGTAACCCCAGAGCTTTTTCTCGAGCTCTTACGTGCGGGAACTTGACAAATGCTCGTGACTTACTTTTAGTCATAGCCCCCGAGCTTTTTTCGAGTTCTTACGTTGTAGGAATTGGACAACGGCTCGTGACTTGCTTTTCTTGCTCTTTATGTCTGCTTTTTATGGTTGGGCGTTGGCAGGTGGTGGTGTAAAGGCTTTTCTTGTTCGGAATATGCCTAGAATATGCTCCTTTCTTTGCTTTCTTTCTTTGCCCTCTTTTATTGTCCTTGTCGGTGCTTCTTTATCTTGGTGAACTTGGTCTATGTACGTCGATCTGATCCTATAAATTGCACCTCCCTCTCGGTTGCTTTCAGTGTCTTGTAGTGTGCTTCTTTCTGTTTTTGTAAAGATGATAGTTTGTGAGGTGGAGCAGCCCCCGGGCTTCTTTCTTGTTCTTCCAGTATAGTCCATTTAGTGGGTAGAAGAATTCTTGAGATAGGAATTAGAGACAGACTAATCCCGGAGTAGCATTGTGATTGGAGGCTCGTTCTGGTAGGTAGAAGAAGTCTTGAGATGTGCCTTATGCTGGGTCATTTTGCACTCTTAGTTCTTCTTTTCCACTCTGCCTGACATATGCTCTGCGTGGGAAGGTAGCCGAGCCGCAATGTCCTCTAGCTGTTCGGTGCAAACCAGCTACCGCCCCACGCACAGCTGGAGCTCTCTTGTTCACATGGGGTTCGATCCGGCTTGTTTTTGGAGAGGCCCGATGTGATGCTTGATCAGTCAGTGCTACTTTTGGCGATCTTGGATGCACTGTGTTGCTTTGGATCTGCTCGGCCCAGTCTATTCAAGAGGTAGTCTGGGTCTGCGGCGGTTATCTCCTTGGGTTTTGCGTAGTTGTCTTCTATGACAGAATTCCACGGGGTTCCTTGTAGATTTTTCGCGTAATTTTCTTCTATGGCCAAATTCTACAGGGTTCCTTGTAACCGTTGCTTTGGTATTCTTTCTGAATTCGATGGGTCTTGTAAGACTTGTATCTTGTAAGACTTGGATCCTTATAGCATGTAAGACTTGTATCCTTGTATCCTGCAAGTTGTGTTGAAGAAAATATATATTCCTGAAATGATCTGAGTTGTTTTGTCTTGAGTTGCTGGTTGTCTGCCTTCGTGTTGACTTGTTTTGATTGATAAGAAGATTGTCTGTCTTTGAGTGGACTTGTTTTAGCTGAGATGCTAACTGTCTTCCTTCATGTGGACTTGTTCTTGGACGTCTTACTTCGTGCCGACTTGTTATGGAAATTTCGGCGGAGTTACCTTTTCTTGTAACGGTATTATATTTTACCGTTGGTGGGTAACGGGATTAGGACCGTTATCCCGAGATTTGGGGGTTTACTGGGCCTTTCTTGTTATTGCGCTTTGTATCCGTTGGCCTTTTTACCGTTGCCCCTTAAGTGGGCTTTAAGACCAGGCTATAAATCTACCCGTGTCTGTTCTTCTTCTTCACCTTGCCTTTGCTTCCTGAAACCCTAGCGCCGGAGAAAAAATCCCCAAACCCTGCTCTTGCTTTGTTGCGCATCTTTCCCTTAGCTTTGGCTGCTTGATTCGTTGCATGGGTAGGAAGAAGGTTGCGTCCCAGAAGCCAGTAGTCGAGAGGCTTGTTCTTGAGGAGGAGGTCGACGAGCGGTGAATTTGGGAATTTCTTTGCAATGAAGGCCACCGCGAAGAACTTCCCCCCTCCGACTACTCAGGAGAAGCATCTAGTCGAGCTGCAGGAGTGGGGATGATGCAGCCTAAGGAGTTCTCTGGTTGGGTTGCTCCTGGTGAGCATCGCGTTCCTATTCCTCGCCCAGGGGAAATTGTTCTTTTTGTTTCTTTTGTCCGCGCCGGTCTTTGTCTTCCAGCGTGTTCCTTCCTTCATCGTTTTCTTTGCTATTTTTGCATCTCTCTCCATGATCTTACCCCAAATGGAGTTCTTCATCTGTCTGTTTTTGTTCACTTTTGTGAAACTTTCCTTGACATTCCTCCTTCTCCAAAATTCCGCTTTCTTTTTCCGCCTCAAGCCGCAGCCCCGCAATGATTCCCTCCACACCCTTGGTGGATGTGGGATTCAATTTTGGCAGGGGCGTAAGTCGAGCCACTTCTTTGAGTACGACCTTGTTGAATCCGTGAAGGATTGGCGGTCCGAGTGGTTTTATCTTTGGAAATCTTGATGGGGGTGCTTTGGTGCTCCTAAGACTCCAAACTTACTCGGGGTCCCGCCTGTTCCTAATGATCGGTGGGAGAAGGAGCAGCTCACGGCTGCTGAGTCGACTCTTCTCCAACCTCTTTTTCAATAGGATAAGTTATTTGAAGCAAAATGGCTTGTGCGGTTTTCGCCATAGTGGCAAGTTATCTTCGTCGTCGAATGTACGACCTTTAAAAGGCGCGTGAGCATTTGGCTTTGAGTACTCGGGCGCGAGAGGATCCCTCTCGTATGGTGGCCACGACCGAGTTGTCAGATGATGAGGTGCTTGCGCGCCTCTAGAAGATCTTGAAAGGAGCGTTTTTCTGCTTGTTTTTGTGTTTCCGAGTACTTTTAATTGAAGCCGACTTGTTTTTTTTGTTGTTTTTTGAAGCCTTTTGGCGGGGGATTTCGATGCTGATGCCTCTCTCTATGTTGATGGAGAGATTGCTCCTCTTCCGGCTCCCTTTGGCTGCTCCCTGGTCATAAGGTAATTGAAGGTCGAGTTGTTTTACCCGGTGTTTCTGAAATGGAGCCTGTTCTTCAAGTATGTTCCTTATCGGGTGGCCCTTGCTTTCTGAGTTACTCGAACGGTGGAAAGAGACCTGCTGCGAGTGATTCTTCTTTCTGGCGCCTCGAAGCGGGCGCGCTCTTCTTCTTCTCCCCAGCCTTCAGGTAACCTTCTGATAGGTGAGAGGTTGCTTGGTCTTGCCTTGCTTGTTCTTTTTGGAAAGCGATCTTGATTCTTTTTTCCTTGGTAGGTGGTGGATCATTTGTTCTTTTTTGAAGATGAGGGTGAAGATGTTGATGACTCCCCTCTTCTTCGTCGGTGAGTGTTGCCTTCTTGGTTTTGGTGTACATACTTTTTGCCGTTTAATTTTGATTTTGGTTTTCTGTAGCCCTCGGACGACTTCTTCTCATTCTCCGGACTTAGGATCCCTGCCGGGTCCTATCCTTTCTTCTGCCGAGTTGTTGGTGGATCTGAATCAGGTTATGCCGCCTCCACCAACTTCGGCCTCGTATTGCTCTCCGTCGTGCCCCTAAAGTAAGTTTTCTTCTTCTTGACTTCTTTTTCTATTTCTTGTATCATTTGTCCTTAGCTTTTTGGTTCTTGTAGGTTATATACGCCACTATTTCTTCTGCTCGGCTTCGATTCTGAGAAGACCGTGAGTGTTGGTGTAGTGGGTCAAGGTGTCTTTGCCCGATCCGCAT